>LBNU01008406.1:5498-16128 GCA_014162995.1 Artemisia annua | reverse complement strand
TATATATATATATATATATATATATATATATATATATATATATATATATATATATATATATATATATATATATATATATATATATATATATATATATAGATTATATATATATTAAGTCATTTTTTCTCTGCATCCAAGCTGTTAATTCTGACACTTGTCAGGATCTTGTGAGTAGGAGGATAAGTGGGAACACTTTGTAGGAGAAAATAGCATTTTCCTTTTGCAAAGATTTGATAAACTTGAAGTTTTTCCTCAGGGCATCCACAATGCATAAAGTCAGACTTGATGCATTTCATGCATAAGTTTTTAAATCAACTTTTATTACTATTTCACAATTAATGTTTGGGATTGTCTAACCAGTGCCATGAGGGCATTGGTTAAAATACATTTATTAAACACAAACTTTTCAATTACGAGACAGCATGGCCCGTGCGATGCACGGGCTTTGTTCACCGTAAAGAATAATCGGTTTTGCAAGGGTTATGCGTATTTAGTTATTATGCTTAGTTTTGATCAGGGGTTCTCGACTGAATAAACGAAGTTTGTTTAAGTAAGCTTTTGTAAATAGAATTGTTTCAAGAATAAGGTATCAAATATATGTGTGACTTTCTTCACCGTAATGCAAAACATGTTATTTCAAACACATATTTCAAACACATAGTTTATACTACATATCTGAATAACATATGGAAAGAGCAAAACCTCCTTTAAAAGCACCCAACTCCACGTCCGATTACTTGAGCTTCAGTCCGTTACATAATTTGGGGGAAGAAATAATACTGGCACATTCGTGTGACACCTGCTTAATATTTCTATATACTTAATGAACTTATTAACTATTTATAAAAGATAGTAAATATCAACATTTCATGAAACTTTAAAAGCTCTTAAAAGCTTTAAAATGAGGCTTTAGAGGTTTCACATGTTTGAGTTGGTTGGGATGAATTGGGCTTATGCCATTAATGCTCACATTTATGCATGGAACTCAATTGGCCCGTGCGATGCACAGCCTTTGCTCACCCGAAAGCAATGGTACTTTATTTTTGATAATATCGCATATCATATTTATATTACATATTGTTTCAAGGCCCGAGTGAACACAAATTTTGTTTTTTGAGTGAAATTATTCTAAGCTAAACGTACTTTTATATAACCTATTTAATATCAAGTATGACATAGGTTGGGTTATTGATAGGTTAAATTGTACTCAGAATGTGTAACATATTTATCCATGATAATAACAGCATAAAAAAATTACATGTGCATGTAATAAGATGGGTTATATCTCACTGAATCAAAACATATTTTCCGTGTTTATGGAAATCAATACGAACCGTGCTAACTTCATTTTATATTTTAGTAACAACCTTCTTTTATTTATAAACAAATATTTTAATTTTTTAATCTTTTAGTAAGCATGAATAAGTGCATCAAAAGACACCACAAACAATTTAAATACAATAAATGCGATAACTATTGCAACAACGTAAGGTATTAAAAGTAGAAGTGTAACGTTTGATTTAGCACACATTAAGTGTAAATACCAACATTAAATTCTATTTAAGAATTGGAATTAGAAATTTATTTACGTAAAAGTGAAGTTGCATCTTTTGAAGGCAAAGGTTTCGCACGAAAAAAAGAAAGAATGAAACTGAGATTTTGTTCTTTCTTTATCTTTCGAATACTGAAAGAAGCAATGCTTCTATAGATCAATGACTAACAACTCTATGTCAAAACGATATAATAGTGAGATAGAATTCTATTACTCGTCTCAAAATAATTAAAAAGTTTATAGTCTTGAGTTTCTTGTCTATATCAGTTCTTAAACTATGAAGATATCATGATCAAAATTATTATTATTTATATACGTACCAATTTAAATTCGTACCATGTGTAGAATTAACAGTTCACAACAAACAATTGTTTAAGCTCATTAACAATTTTTAACGAAGAAAGTAGTATATTTGCTTAATCAATTCTTGCCTTCTTCTAGAGTGTTAAATCAATATGAAAATTTCAAAAAGAAAGAATACGAATCAGGTTTTAAGACACTGAGAATCTATTGAAATGAGATATGGAGGCCAATGAGGTTGAGTTGACCTGAGAACTTAAAGTGTAACAGGAGTGAGGGATGGATGGCACTGTAGTTGAAATTTTCATGCCACTTTTTTACGCTAAGATATATAATGATTCCATTAAGTATGTTAACTACTGATACAATCAAAATCACCACTAAAAAGATTAAGAAACTTATATTCTTATACGCAAGTCAAATATCATGTATAGTATTATGAAATTTATTTCCATATTTTCAGTAAAGATGAACCCAAAAATTCTGAATATAATCATTTAGCCCATAATAATCCAAAATTTCGGTATAACAACCAAGACCCATTAATCGATTAAAACCATAAACTATCCAATTATACTTCGTAACAACTTAAGGTTTAAGCCCATTTATCACCCCATTAGTCAAAACCAACTAAAATACCCTAAATCTTAGGGATACATAAGTCTAACCTCAAACAAATGCAACCCTAATTCCTAATATCACCCAGCCACCAAACACACACAAAACACAGTTATGCTTCCAATTTTGATACCACCGTATCACTCCATCAAAGTTAATCAATAACCACCTTATATCTCCAAAGACAAACGGATCAAACACAAACCAAGTCATCCTTATATCTCCATTTTCATCACACGAAAAACATCAATAATCCATCCTTATCACCCCATAAAACAAATGAAATAATTCATCCTTCCTTCCTTACCCCAAACACTAAAACCGCACCCCATCCTTAGTTATATCTACACATGAACCGAGTTTCAGATCTTGTATGATTTTTTTATGTTTGAATCTGATGTTGTTAAGAAATGAAGTGGATGGGATTTAGGTTAGAAAAAGGAGTTGATGTTGTTGATTGTTGTTGTAGTTGTTAGATGTTGGCTGGGGTGTGATTTCGGACTTGCTTTTTATTTGCCTTAGACATACTGTTACAGTAATTGTAGGTGGAAAGTATGGATGCATGCCTCACATAACCCAAAAGCCCTATTTATACTACTCCACCAAGGTGAAAGATGTTTGCCCTCATTCAATGTTGAGAAGATGGAAGGGGAGCAGTTTCTTTATTCTTGAATGAAGCCTTACAAATGCTTACCATCGTTCTTTTTGGAGTGACTTAAACGCAGGCCACATCAATGAGGCTTTTCAACTTTTTTTTTCTTTTCTTTTTGTGTAACTTTTAAAAGCTCTTAAAAGCTTTCAAATAAAGCTCCACATTAACGAAATTTATTAGTTTAATCTTCATAATAGAGTTTCTTGGCTTGTGACATTAATGCTCACATTCAATAGGGGGAACTCAATCTTTATATATATATAGATATTACAAATTGTATTTAATAACCATTAATTAAACTTATAAATAACCATAATTAAATCTGTTTTATAATTAAATAAACTCAAACTTTCATTTTATAATCATCTTGAACCTTGCCCTAAGGGCACCCGTTAGACAAACCCTTAATGGTTAACCCATTTAATAGTTTATTGATTTTTTTTTTGTCAAACATTTGGTGGTATACAAGTCTTCTTAAAAAAGTCATATATAAGGTCGTTGTTCCAATCATAGTTGTCAGGATTCCGATCCTGATCTTAGGATCTTACGATATTACGATACTGCAAAGCAAAAACGATCCGGATCCTACACAAGATCTTTACAAGCTTAAGATCTTATAGGATCCCGATCTTGACCATACGATCTTAAGATTTAATCCGATCTGATCTTACATTTCTCGGATTACAAGCTAAAAAACTACAAATTTATGGGTTGTTTTTATGGATAATTCAAAAAACAACATGTTAATCTTTTTAAACAATTCATAATCATAGTTTAGGACAACATTTCTACGAAACATTCATAGTATTTCGTGTTGGGATAATTCCAAAAATGACCAATTTGCCCAATCGCTGGGGCTTTTTGACCTTGGATTTGAAAATTCTTGTTTTGACCAGTTGCAAAAGTTGCCCAACACGTGTCACCCCACATGGGACGCCAAGTGTCCAAGTTGCCCAAAATTTTTGCGGCGTTGCCCAAAATTTGTTGGAGTTGCCCAAAAAAATGCCACTTGTCGTCCCCTGTTAAAGGTTGCATTGGGCAACTCGTCAAAACAAGAATTTTCAAATCCAAGGTCAAAAAGCCCCAGCGATTGGGGAACTTGGTCATTTTTGGAATTACCCCTTTTGTGTTTTTATTGTATAATAATTTGTAGATTTGTATAATATTACAAAAACTATTAAGAAATAACATTAGAGTAGGATCTTAAGATCCCGATCCGATCTTACGATCATGATCTTGCAAAGACAAAAACGATCCTGGGTAGGATCCCGATCTTGAAAACCTTGGTTCCAATGCTTAAAACTATACTAATAGCTTTTTCAAATAGTGAAAAGTCATTTGAAAACCATCCAATTGCGGATGGTCTAAAGTCTTATTAGTTAAATGTGATATACATTAAATGCAAAAAGTCATTAAAGACTTTTTGCATTGTGGATACTCTTAGACTAATGAGATAATTGTCACAACTTCACCTTCTAACTCAGCATCACATTAGTTTTCTCTCTCCATTTACTTATCTTTATTTTCTCTCACTTTTGACCTCCAATGATGACATCACCTCATATTTCAACCCATTTTGTTTTTCTTTATTAAAAACTAAAACTTTTGTTCATTAAATTTAACAGGTTACATAGATAATTAGAAACGTAAGCGTACGAAATAAAAAAAACGTTGACATTACATAGATAATTAAAAACGTAAACTAAAATAGTAGATTCCACTTAGCCTTGATCACCTGCCTTGCCGCCTCGACCCGTGCGCGTTGTTCTCCAGTTAAGTGATCAATAGGCTACAGATAGAAAATTTTGTCTTTTTGATGTTGCTCCATGTAGGTCCAAAGTAATGGATCTAAGTAGCCTTTGTAAGACAATAGATAACTTGAATAAATCCAAATTAACTATATGAGAAACTCTAACAATAAACGTTTAAGTGTTAATGCAGAATCTTAGCACAAACAGTATGAAGAACACAATGAGAATAACTAACTTCGTATTCGCTATTAATTACTATTAAGCTTGGATATGTAACACAATGCCGTAGAGTTCCTTTTATACACTAAGGAAACCCTAATGTTACAAAACGTGTGAAAGGATAAATATATCTTCTCCTAAGATATCTAATCCGTGTGTATATTTGTAACACCCCCAATTCGGATATGGCAGCTAACATAGCCAGGGTTATTACTCAAAGGGTAAAACAATCACATTTATAGCTAACGATCTCAACACGGGATGTTTATAAATGTTTAAAGCATATCATTCGAGTTTACAAACCATTTAGAGTTCAAGGACTTTTTATCAAAGTAGCAGTGGAAAGTAAATAAAGTTTGCAACGGAAATAACAAAGTTTTGCAGCGGAAATCAAAAGACACACAAAAGGTTTTACAAATGATATGAAAGTAAAGATAGTAAAAGATAGATAAGCTGCCAAAGATAGATAGCCTCCTTTAGTCCTAGCCACTCCAGCGTGCCCAAGAGAATGCTTCGAAAGCTAGTTAGTACCTGAAATACATGCTTAAAAGTCAACACAAAGGTTGAGTGTAATCCATAGGTTTAATAAATAAAGTTGAGCACAAGATTTTAATCAGGAAGATATAACCAACATATGCAAATACCGTGTAACCAACAATAAACATACATCCCTGTGCATATTATATTGTAAAGATAATGCTAAGATCATGACATGCAAAACGTTAACAAAACACCATAAGTTGAAAATAACCGCGGAATTTCATTAATATAATAATACCCTCGGAAACCAGGTACATGCCAGATACCCGGTAAATTCGAATATAGTACACCGCAATTTGCCTATCCAGCAAAAGGAGTGGGATGGTCAGTTCCTATAGGCCTATATCCCTATATTCGCGCTCACCCGCAAGTGATTAATGGTTCATGATCTGAGGGTCTTGCATGGCAAGGTAAAGCTACTTAGCATATCATCAAGAAAGCATACCAATCAGGAAAAGCATACCAAAAACACTTATGCTCAGAAAACGTTTAAAAGCATGTATCTCACCCCATGGGTTTATAAACAATTAAAAAGTAAAAACGGGGCTATGAATCACACCTTAACAACAGCAGACGAGATATAGTAACCAATCAATTATTGCTTCACAACAAACGAACCTCAGCACAACCTAATCAATTTAAATGGCATAACTCAGAAATAATACTCAAATACTTCAATAAACAATACTTGAATAAAAGGTTTTAGTTCCAATGGTGTTTGGAAGAAAATAGGTTTTAAATCTCGTGTGGAAGACAAGAAAGATAGAAAATGGAATAAGTTGGCGAAATGAATGATAACTCGAGAAAGACGAGAATGGAATGAAAGAAAGAATAATATCGGACACGAACAAGATAAACAAACAAACAAACAAACGACAAACAATAACTAGTTTCGGCTCTACCCAGTTTTCCCAAAATAACGTTGAAAACAATATGAGTTGAAAAGGTTTTTAAGTATTTTAGTAAATCTCAAACTGTTTAAGTTTATAAAAGATTTTACGAAATTTCGGCATGACCTGCCCGTTTATGCAACGTTTTCCCGAGTCAACGATTCTTGAATATCCTACTTTATCGCTAAATGTCACAAGTTATTATATAATTGGACACATTATTCGCGTTAATATTAGTTGTTTAGTTTTATCGACCATTTCGTATTATTCGTACCAAAGGGTCCATAACGTCCAAATAACTAACACCGTAAATCCAATATGTCCAATCCTTGTCCAACATATATATATCGTCACAATAGTAATCCGAATCCAAGTCCAAGTGTTGCAATGCCTCTTAACTATAATTATTTATTACTATTTTTATTGTTTCATATTTATTAGTCCATTTTAATAAAAGTTAGCCGAAACCGTATCCCGACATGACTAAACAAACAAACACAACAAGTAAATAAATAACGACACAACAAGTAAACACGGAACTTTGCCGTGACTCCCTTGAGTCACAGCTCGAATCAAAACCGAGCCTTTGGGCTCTCGGCTTCGAACCAAACCCGAGACCAAATCCATCACAAACGCAAACACAAACCATAATCCCAAACTATCCTAAATCCAAGCACAATCAACAAATCCAAATCCAATCCGAGCACCCATATACCTCTCGGTCCAAACCAGGTCCAAATCCAACCTCAAAACTAAACTAATCCTAAATCCATCAATATACCAAGTCTCGCCGCGACTCACCTTGAGTCACAGCCCAACCGTGGTGGTTGGTGCCTCTCGGCCGAGAACCAACAAACCAAACGGGGCCTCAACTTCGAACCTGATGACGTATAGTCCGCACTCGGGTCACGAACCCGACCAATGGACATTACTAATGCCCAAGCCCATCATGCGTGAGCTATTATAATAATGATTTGGGCTCACAAAAGCCCAAACTCAAACCCAAAGTTATTTATGGCCTTGATATAGGATATCTCTTATCTATGGGATAAGGATCAAGAGGTTAGATAATTACGGGATACGCCGAAGAGTGAGGAACACGAAACCTACAAGGATTTCGTGTATATATAAAGGGCATCACGGCTCTCATTGAGGTATCATCTAAGAACCCTAACTCTTCACTAAAACCCTAAAACCGATTAGTTACTCTCACGCCTGAGGATAATCGTGGGAAACAATCCCACGATAAGCCTAACGGTGTTTTCTTGCTTTCTTAGTGCGCAGGTCACAACATCAAGGTTCAATTGATAAGAGAACAAGAGTCCAAACAAGGAACGCCCAACTTTTGTATCAACAAGTGGCGCCATCCGTGGGACCCTACACTAAGAACTCTACTAAGGATGACAAATCGGCAAAGTGATCCGACCCCTAACCAGGCCTATGGGACAACCAGTGCGCAAAGAAACCGAGAGTCAGGCCCAAACCTGGTTCTCCCGACATGGGACCACCCACGAGAACCACCCAGGCCACTACAACAACTACCAGCGCAGAGGATGCACTGCGCACTCTGTGGAAAACTAGAAGGAGGGTTGAATAGTTTACCGCTTTTTTAGTTAATTATCTTTTAAAACATTCGTATAATCAAAGATATAATCTAAGATATACTTTTCAAACAATCAAAGATGTAAGCATGGATACTATCAAAGATATGATCTAAAAGATAATAAGTACCAAGTAAGAATAAAGAAAAAAACGATCAAACCATGACACGAGTATTTATCGTGGTTCGGCTATAAGGAACTCTATTTTCCTTGCCCTACGTCCATGCCCCGAGTATCCAACTCGAGAGTTTAAAGCACTAGTCAACAAACTCCTTTCCCGGTGGAGAAACCTTTACACTTGTCGCTTACACGTTTATCCGGTACAAAGCTAAATACCGAGTTCTAGTTCAAGGTAGAACCAACCTTTCATCGCCTAATTCCTTTACCGACACTAAGCTAGATGTCGAGTTCTTTACCAAGGGTACAACCACTCCCGTTAGTTCTTTTACAAGGGTACAACAACTCCCTTCACACTATGTATTTTAAGGCCTAAAATACTAACCGATCACTTCTACACAAGATACAAATTAAGTATAAACTACCAAAGTCTATACATAACAAATCTAACAAGTCTTGCAACTTATGAGTTGAAACTTGTAACTTCTTGGATGAACTTGTGAACTCCTTTGCTACATAAGAGAACCNCTTTTAAAACTTTCGTGTAATCATAGATTTAATTTAAGATATACTTATCAAACATTCAAAGATATATGCAAGATGTTATCAACGATATGATAATGAGTAGCAAGTGAGAATAAGTAAAGAAACGATCAAACCATGACACGAGTATTTATCGTGGTTCGGCTACAAGGAACTCTATTTTCCTTGCCCTACGTCCACGCCCTGATTATCCAACTCGAGAGTTCAAAGCACTAGTCAACAAACTCCTTTCTCGGTGGAGAAACCTTTACAATCGTCGCTTACACGTTTTTCCGGTACAAAGCTAAATACCGAGTTCTAGTTCAAGGTAGAACCAACCTATCGTCGCCTAATTCCTTTTACCGACACTAAGCTAGATGTCGAGTTCTTTACACGGATACAACCACTCCCATCGTCGCTTACACAATATTACCGACACTAAGCTAGATGTCGAGTTCTTTACCAAGGGTACAACCACTCCTTACACACTATGTATTTTGAGGCCTAAAATACTAACCGATCACTTTTACACATGATACAAATAACGTATAAACTATCGGAGTCTATACACAACAAAGATAACAAGTCTTGCAACTTATGAGTTGAAACTTGTAACTTCTCGGATGAACTTGTGAACTTCTTAGCTACATAAGAGAATCACACAAGTCAAATGTTACTGAGTTAGATGAGAGGAAATATGAATAATATGTCCTAAAGTGATGAGAAATTTCTTGCAAGTTGTTTGGTATTTATACACAAACAAGTGTCAGCTCTAGCGGAAACGGCGGCACCCTCACAAGGGTTCCGCCCGTGTATCCCTAGGGTTCCGCCATAACTGACACACCCAAACTTGCACACAAAGTAAATTTCTCCAAGACAAACAAGGTCACATCAATCTATATCATGCATTGACTCAATGAGGAATACTTCCAAAGATGTGTAAGAACCAAAGATGGTCAAACACATAAACTTTCTGTAAGTGCACATTGATGAGATGTGATACTTTCTTTTTAAGGAAGTAAAGACTATGTTATGACACACAAGGTCACATCAACTTATGCATTGACTCAATGTGGAATACTTCCAAAAGTGTGTAAGAACCTAAGATGGTCAAACACATAAACTTTCTATTAATGTGATGTGACACTTTCTTTTTAAAGAAATAAAAACTACGTTTTGTTTAAAAAGAAATGTGAAGTCTAGTTTATACAAGACTTAAAACTAAAGTGATGAATTACTTATAAGCTAAAGTTTGTACTTTGTCATTAACAAAACTTAGCAAAGATTGTAAAATATAAATAACGTTTTTAGGCGATATTTGTATTAACAATCTCCCCGTTTTTGTTGATGACAAAATGTAAACTTTATTTATAAGTAAGTCACTACGTTTAGTGTTAAGTCTTATAAAGTTTAAAACTTGTTTTACGAAAATAATCAAAAGAAGTGGAAAAAGTTATAAATGAAAACAAGTTAAACTTCTCCCCCCTTTTTGTCGAAACAAAAAGAAGAGTAGCGTAGCGGAACATATGCACGTGCTCCCCCTTGGACAATACTCCCCTAAATGGAGTGCCAAGTTTAGGAGCCATGGATTTTGAACCTACAAAGAAAAAGGTTAGTTGCCATTCTCATGCTCCCCCTTGAACATCACTCCCCTAATTCGGAGTATCAAGGAGGACGTCATGGATTTGGAACGTACAAAAGAAAGGTTAGTTGCCGCACAAGATAAGTATAGAACATATAGTGAAGCAACACTCATACTCCCCTTTGATTATTACTCCCCTAACTCGGAGTATCAAGGAGGACTTCATGGATTTGGAACCTACAAAAGAAAGTTAGTGTCGAAAATACAAGATATACATGTAACCAAA
>LBNU01008405.1:0-15538 GCA_014162995.1 Artemisia annua | reverse complement strand
ATGATTCATGTTCATTCGTTCTATATTAACTGATTTGGATGTCTCTAACACTTAGCTTTTGCGAATTACCTTTATATGTGATTAAGACGAAGTTAAAAACAAAATAAAGCATTTTCACAATTTAGTTTGAAGTATGAATCAATAGCAAGAAATATAATTTACATACGGAAACAAATAAACACAAAGACACATAAAACATGGGTTGCCTCCCAAGAAGCACTTGTTTTTGTTCGAGTCACGAGCCTGACTCTACCCTTATTTAACAGAAATAGGGGAGGTTTTCCCTACACTTAGGATTAGGTGCGGGTGAAAGTAGCGATACACACCCTTAGGGTGGAAATATGCCACGTGAGATAGGAGTGGTGGATGAATTGTGTGCTCAAAGGGTTGCACTCCTTTCATCATGACCTTACCTAGTTCAATTGGGTCAATGGGTGAATTGAAATTTTCTCCTAGAAAGGGGTCATCTTCTATCAATTTCGCGAGACTCCTAGTTAGGAATCCATATTGACCTAATAAACCCGGTTTAAACCCATAATGTTTCTTGTGATCAATCATGAATGGGTGATGTAAGTATGTAAGGTCATGGTTCACTCCTACATTGGCTTCCATTCCACATGGTTTAGAGTCCACTACCTTCATCGTAAAACTACCCGGACTATATGGTTTGACGGGTGGATCGGGACCTATCTCAATTCCTAAAATTTCATCCAAGGATGGAAGATTAGGTAACGGTTTTGGTTGAGGCTCCGGTTCATCAAAACTAGGAACTTCCATAGAACTAAAAGAAAGGTTATGACTACAAGTATTCAAACCTATTTCTTCTAGTTGTGTTTGGTCCAAGGGCTCTACCTCTTTTGGGGTTCCTATAGTCTCTTCTACTTCTTCCGGGTAAGTCACGGGTGGTGTGTACTCCTCAAGTGATGATGGGAGTTGTGGGGTACTTTGTAGGTTTGTGTTATTTACCTCATCCTTATCCTCATCATGTGTTTTAGTAGAATCTAACCCAAACATGTTCCTAAGTATCTCAAATCCTTCTCTAGCCATTTCAAGTTCTAAGTCCGATTCGTAAGAATCTTCCTCAATAACTTGATCACTATGTTCAATTTGCCTAAAGGATTCATCATGTGTTCCTTGAGATTCAAAGTCATTGATCATAAAACCTAGGTCTTTCTGCTCAATGTGATCATGTTCGGCTAAATCCCCCTCAATTGTTTCCTCAAGTTGTGATGTGTACGAACCCATTAATTCATTAAACTTATGGTTCACGGTTAGGAGGCTTTCCTCAAAATCTTTCCAAAGGGTCTTACTAAAAGGAATTGATCCTAACAATGATTGTTTAATAGAGGCCACACATGCACACAATTCATCAAACCTATCAAACTTTACACCCATCTCCTCTTGTATATATATGAGAACACTTAAAAATTCATTGGAACAACAAGAAGCAAATCTATCCGAGTAAACTAATTGTTCCTCTATTGTTAGTGATCTAAATGGAATTTCATCCGCCATGATGACAAATGAAAATGGTTTTACAAACGAACTGGCACAAAGAAAACGATAGACTAAAGAAATCCTAGAAAAATAAAATAAAATCTCACTAGAAAGGAGTCTAGTGAGTAGACCTAATTAAAAATAAAAATTAACCTAAACAATAACTATTCCCCGGCAGCGGCGCCAAAAAATTGATGCGCGTGGATTGCAACACGCACTACGTTTTACCTCTCGAGGGATCTCGAGAAGCTTGCAATCCCCACCAGGCAGTGTACCTAACCGATGTAGTATAGTGTAGTGGCAAGTACCGGGGGATTGATCGTTCTCTCGCAGGGAATAGTGTTCGTTAGGCTAAAGGCTACTCTAATCTAGGTCTAAGGGTGGAGGAGGATTCTTTTTGTATTTTTATATTTTATGAAAGCAGTAAAATCTTTGGTTTTGGAGGATAGGGCGGAATTAGTTGCTAGTCAACTAACCCAAGTTATATACTTCTAATCTACTTATATTTTTGTATTTTTGGTTTTAGAGAAAATCAGTGGTGGAGAGTAGTGTTTACTTAGATTTCATTACTCCCTAACTATCTTTTACCATGTAATTAGTATGTTGAGTTTGCGTGGATGACGGGTGTATTCCTAACAAGTCGTAGGGAGTGCGTTCAATTCCCTAACTCTATAAGTTCCTACCTCACTCTATGACGATACGTCAAGCATCCTATCATGAGCTCACCGATAGCAACCTATGCATGAAATACTACCTTAAAATCGATAACGCACATACGATTCACGTTTCTAAAGACCTTCAAGCTTGTTACCGTATAGGAGGTTAGCCAGTTTTCTCTAGTCTAACGTAGATGAAACATTCACCCAAATACAATCACAACATACACATCACATGATAATCAATGATTAGGTTTCATTAGATCTAAGCAAACACAAAGTAAATTAGCCTAGCATGTTGAAAGAAAGACAAGCACAAGCATAAATCGCACAACACATAGACATATCGTATGAATAAAGACTTATCTTGGATTAAACATGCAAGTTAGAGGGGTTAGGATACCCTCTAAGGTTTGTAATACACGTACTAGGGTTTAACCCTAAAGTTCTCCACTCCAAAATTCGACTAAAGTTCCACAAGGTTCTTTTTAATAAAGAAAAATCGTTCTATATATATAGAAAACGCGGGCTGACGGCGTCAGCCCAATAGATGACGTCGTCAGCTCGGCGATTAGGGTTTCCAGACGGCCTTCCTTGACGTGGTCATAATTGCTGGTTCCAGATCTGACGGCCTTGGTTGACGGCGTCATCAAATTGCACTACGAACTCTCTGGCCCGTCACGAGTATTTTTTCCACTTCTGGACTTCACTTGTTCCTGACGGCGTCACCTTGTAGAGTGTGACGGCGTCACCTTCTGTGATCTTTTAAGGTCTTTTGAGTTTTTGTTGTTTTCCGCACTTTTTCACTCCGAAAACGCCCGAAAATGCTTCTTTTGTGATTTTCCCTTCAAAAGTACCTAAAATGAGAAAAGAAACGACTTTGGGTGAAATCCAAACCAAAAACATACGAATTAGGACTCAAACCGACCCCTAAAAACCTAACATTTTTCGTCTCATCAAACGTGGAAAGTATTTTGATAGAAACTTGAGGAACATCTCTTCCCAAGTATGAATTGAGTGGGTTTTAAGAGCATAAAACTAAGATTCAGCGTGGTGGGATAAAGAGAATGAAAATAGATTCAAACGAATGCTATCTTGAGAAACTCCTTTTTGTTTCATGGATTGAGTGATAGATATGAACTTGTTTAGGTGCTCGTTTGGATCCTCATCTCGAAATTCGTGAAATTGGCAATCTTGCCGGATCAGTCGAACCATATGATTTTTCAAATTGAAATTGGTTCCTGGAACTGATGTTGGAGTGATCGGTCCTCCTCTACCGTCAAGTGTTGGACGGTAGAAATCCTCCATGGTCCGAGGATCATTGGGATGAGATGGTGAGGAATCGATCATTATGGAGAATCAAACAATGAGAGGGTGAAAAGATAAGAATTAAACATTTTAGAGGGTAACGAAGATTCTTTTTTGATTTTTATGACGGGAAAACAATTTAAGATAAAAGGAAAACAAATTTTGAAAAAAAAAAATCTTTTTGGGTTTTGTATGTTTATGAAAACTGAATTTCGATATTTTTGGTAATCGATCCGTCAAACGAATTAACTTCACGATTAGTTTTGTTTTTATGAAAATATACAAAGGATGGTAAATATACAAAGAGTGAAATTCAAAAACACGATACTTTAATACGTTGGAATACGCACACAACCTCCCCGGCAGCGGCGCCAAAATTTGATTGGCTCTAAACGGTCAGAAAATATTGACCAATGTGAATGGTCAACTAAGTCAAACAGCTTGTGCCAATTCACCAAGGAGTACAATGTTTTCCCGGGTCGTTATATCCCGACGAGGTGTGAATGGTATTTGAAAACGAATTGTGATCGAGTGATTTTGAATGAAAAAGGATCTGAGTGGTAAAACGAAGGAAATATAAAAGAAGATAGCTTAAACAAGCTATATCAACAATTACTAGAAACTAAATTATCTAAAAACGTATTTAAACCTAAAAACGCGAGTTTAAATTAAAAATAACGTAAACGCGCAAAATAAAAAGTGAAAAGTGAGCAATATTAATCCTACGAGTATGAAAATTACTTTTCTAAGATCCTAATGATAAAAGAAGATTTTGGAAAAAAAGAAAGTTATTTATTTGACTTTTTATTTATTTATTATTAATTAAAAACTATTTTAACTAAATTAAATCAAAATAAATACTAAACTAATTTAAATAAATCTGAAATATTTTTTTTTAATAAATTCTACAGGTTAAACTTAATCTATGAGAAATATAAAAAAGCTGGGAACAGTAGCAAATAAGCAGAAAAGAAGCAAAATAAGCTAATAAGCATACTAGGCTAAAAAGAGCATAAAAGGATTGATCATGCAAAAGATTATGCAAAAGACCCAAGGGCGTAGTTGGTCAAGTGTTTTGCTGTGGGTGTGTTCTGAGCAGAAGGTCAGGGGTTCGAATCCCTTGGCCTTTTGTTTTTTGAAAATATATATTTTTTTCTTTTTGCATACACTTAACCAACAAAATTTAACCAACTTTTATGAAATGGGCTTTACTGAAAAGCTCAAATGAAGCTTGTGAAAAGCTTAAACTCTAACAGTGGAGTACTTAAGCTAAAATGAGCTTTTATTAAAGCTTTTAGCTACCCCAATAAGTACATAAGCTAGAACAAGGATACAAACAAGCAAACATAATCTCTAACATATGCAAACAATAATTATTTCACCAATTAACAACAAGAATCAAGATTTAAACCAGAAATCAAACAAGCTCAGCTTACATGCTGATGCATCAGCATAAATGGGGTGCTAAGGGGCAGTTTGGAGGGCCAAAATGAGTGAGCTAGCAAGCAAATGAGTCCAAAAAACTTATGGATCTAACAAGCTAGACTAGCAGGCTTTCCAAAACACTAAGAATCAAGTCCTAAGCTCAAGAAATGAGCAAGTTGTGGCCTAATGACAAACGGGTCAAATTGGTGGAGCAAGGCACCTTTTGTGAAAACTGGCAACTTGGGGATCAATTTCAAGTGACCAATTGGATTTCAAAATGCAAAATTCTTTTTGATAATGAAAAACAAGCTGCCAAAGTTTTCAAAACAACAAAAATAACCTGTTTCCAATCTAAATTAAACCCTAGAGATCTCCAAGAGAAATGATCCATTTGACTGTCAAGAACTTTTTGACTTTTTCAATTTTGCTCTAAAGTTTGACTATTATGGATTTCTAAAGATCCTAAATCATTAATTAAGTTGAAATAAGCTGTAATGTAACCATCCTAAGCTAAATTAACAGGTTTGATGGCTAAAATGAAAATTAAGATGCCTTAACTCTTAACAGTTAACAAGTAAATGAGATTAAAGGTTATTCTTGACTTTTTACAAAACACCTACTGAATTTATGCTTCTACCACATTATTTTTATCCTAAGGAAAATGTCTAAGCAACTTTTAGTCACTAAAACTTGCAAGAACACAGTTAACTCATAAAATCCAAACACCCCTTTAAGTTATTTGCTGAAATTAAGATTTGCAGCCCGAAAAAGGGTGATTTACCCTTGTAAAAAAAATCTAAAAATCAAAATAAAAATACCACTAAGTACACAATATATAAAAGTACATTATCCCATAATTGTATTAGATTTGGTTGAAAAATGAAGAAATGAAAATTCAAAAACTTTTTCTGCTGTATGAAACTTTTTTGACTTTTTCTTTTTGAACTCTTAAGTTGACTTTGGTGAATTTTGAAAGCTTCTAAATGACTAATATTGGTGTAATAATCTATGTTATGACTGAAATAAGCTAAAGAAACAACTAATGCTACTAAATGGATGGAAATGCAATTTAAAATTTGGACAGTGAGTGAAAAATCAAAAGGAGAAATGGTGATTTTGACTTTCTATATAATGACCTATGTATTTTATGCTTTGACTACACTACATGAACCTAATGTAAGCTGTCTCAACCAAATACTACACCTACAGAAGCCTAAAACATACGGAAACACTCTAATCCAAACACCCTTTAAACATGACTGATTTTATGTTTTTGGTGATTTAATGAGATATAAGCTAAACTAATTATGCAGGATGATCAACTAGGCTATATGAGATGGATTACAGCTAAAAGGATGCAACAATGAACACTTAATATGAGATTTATACAACTGATGCAATTATGATAATGAAACAAGCAACTTGACAAATATGAGATCGAGCAAACAAACAATGATAACTAGGCAATAATCAAACTCAATAACATCAAATAAGCACAGAAACACCAAATAAGCATAATAAGCAGTAATAAGCATATGCTACAGTAACTATGCAAAAGTTTGAAAATGTCTCACAAGGGATCCAAGCTCAGAACTAAGGTATCCAAGAACTCAAGAACACAATCCTATGCTCCCCATGAAGCTCTAATACCAAGGCCATCCACAATTCACCCTGCTCCTTGCTTCTTCTGTTCCTTTTTTTTTTTTCAATTATTTTTCTATAATTCTGAGTACTTTTGTATTTTTGAATTAAGATATGTAAACATGGAATGTAAAGGTTGGATTGAGCTATTACTGATCCAACATGACTTATGAAACAATAAATAAACAATTTTAACAACTTTCTAGCCAAAATGAGAAATTTAGGAAATTTAAGCAAATTCGAATTAAATAAGGAAACTTGACTTTTGATTAATAAAACCTTGAGAAATATAATAATGAAGCTGAGGATTAAAATGAAAGTGACAATCTTAACTAGAAAACTAAAAGTACATTAATTCAACACTACAAATTATACTAAAAATCTAATTAGTCCTTCATTTGATACAACACTTTATTTATACTGGTGAAAATGGGTTCCCTGTGCTTCCTTGGTGCTTTCCCACTTCAATTGGGACCATTGGATTGATATGGATGATCCTGGCCTTTGATTCCATTTTGGCGGGAAAATAAAAAAATTGCAAATTGCTCTGTGAAAGCGTGTGAGGGAGAAGGGCATTAATTGCTTGTTGTCTTGGAGTGTTTGGAGTGGATAGGGTGGTGCAGGAGAGGTGGGCAAGTGGTGTAGGTGAAGGGTGATGGATTTGCAGGCAAGTGGTGAGGAGGGTGACGGGTTTGACCAGGTCAAACCTGGTATTAGGTAACTGGGTTTGTTTAAGCTTGGGCTTGGAAATGTGTTGGACTAGGGAAGTGTTAAAAGGGGTAGTGGGTTTAATAAAAGGGTTATGGGTTTTAAGGATTTATTGGGTTGGTGTTGGGTTTATAATAAAGGGTTGGGATTATTTAGTGAAAAGGGTTGTTTGTTTGTAGCTTTTATTAGCCCAAGGACCAAATGTGTCAAAACTGAAAATCCATGGACCATTCCTGCCACTATTCTAAACTTGCTACAAGGACCACTCTTGCCAACTTATAATTCCACAAGGACCTTTGTTGTTCATTTTCCAAAATAAAATCACCCGGGGACCAAAATTGCCAATTCTGAAAGTTGAGGGACCATTTCTGTCAAATTATGCAAACTTTGCTCGTTTTTCGTTTGTTTTCAATCATTTTGCACCTGAAACATATAAAATACAATCTAGGGATATTTTCTGTATTTTGAGTCATATTTGAGTGTTTTTAAATGTTTTTGCAGTTCATTTAAAACAAAAATGATGAGTATTTACACACTCATCAATAATCTAATAAAATCTGCTAGAAATCCTTAAGGACCATTGTCTTTGTGGTTTACAACTAACAAGAGAGAATTTTCAAGATTATTTGAGACAAATGTTTTCCGACAAGTGACGAAATGTATATGTATGAAAGCATTTAACGAGTTAAAACAAAAAGAGTTAATCGATCACAATTAATTATGCATTTGGCAATAATTGTTACTTGTGAAACAAAAAATTTTCTAGAAAACTTTTTTATCTATACTATCTATAAAGTATTTACACTATTTTATTTAGTTCTTAAATTGAAAACTTAAAAACTATCTTAAGAAACAATATCATATACATGATTTAAAATTCTTGAAGATTTTAGTAACTATCATGAGAAACAATATGATACGCACGTTTTGAAATTTTTGCTCTCAATCTCGATTCACATTTCAATCCGAATATGGGTGGATTTCTTATATGGGCAGGCAACGAGGTTGTATATAGGAGACACACATATCTGGTCTACTGCTGGGGTGCAACACTCTTGTATTGCACCCGCTAGTACATACGATCAGAGACAATTGCAAGCTTCTTCTTCATGCTTGGTATCTTGATGATGGGACCGTTATTGGAGATGCAGAAGAGGTAGCTAGGGTGTTAGACATTATAAGGGCAAACGGTCCAGGTTTGGGTCTTGAACTTAATATCAAGAAAACAGAGATATTTTGGCCCTCGTGTAATGGTATGAAGCTTCGTGAAGGTTTATTCCCTATTGATATTCGAAGGCCATCATTGGGTGTGAAGCTTCTTGGGGGAGCGGTTAGTAGAGACGCAGATTTTATTAGTGGGTTGGCTATGAGGAGAGNCAATTGGGCCTCTGATAACTTAGGGCAGGGGAAAAGTTTTGGACTGGAGTGTTTGGAGGGAGTGTAGGGTGGTGCAGGAGAGGTGGGCAAGTGGTGTAGGTGAAGGGTGATGGATTTGCAGGCAAGTGGTGAGGAGGGTGACGGGTTTGACCAGGTCAAACCTGGTATTAGGTAACTGGGTTTGTTTAAGCTTGGGCCTGGAAATGTGTTGGACCAGGGAAGTGTTAAAAGGGGTAGTGGGTTTAATAAAAGGGTTATGGGTTTTAAGGATTTATTGGGTTTGTGTTGGGTTTATAATAAAGGGTTGGGATTATTTAATGAAAAGGGTTGTTTGTTTGTAGCTTTTATTAGCCCAAGGACCAAATGTGTCAAAACTGAAAATCCATGGACCATTCCTGCCACTATTCTAAACTTGCTACAAGGACCACTCTTGCCAACTTATAATTCCACAAGGACCTTTGTTGTTCATTTTCCAAAATAAAATCACCCGGGGACCAAAATTGCCAATTCTGAAAGTTGAGGGACCATTTCTGTCAAATTATGCAAACTTTGCTCGTTTTTCGTTTGTTTTCAATCATTTTGCACCTGAAACATATAAAACACAATCTAGGGATATTTTCTGTATTTTGAGACATATTTGAGTGTTTTTAAATGTTTTTGCAGTTCATTTAAAACAAAAATGATGAGTATTTACACACTCATCAATCCCCCACACTAAACTATTGCTAGTCCCTAGCAATCTTTTATGAAAACTTAATGGATTTGATGTCTCTTTACCAAAAGCCATTAATTCTGGAGTAGCCAAATGTTTCAGTATGTGATACTTTGGTACACTGATAACCAAATGATTTTGAGCAAACCATCAGCTGTCAACGGATTTGATTTGTCTTTACCAAAAGCCGTTTGCTTCTGGACTAGCCAACTCTTCATGATCAAAGATATGGTGAGCTGAATACCATACAATTTTTGGCAAATTGTAAGCCATAAACGGATTTGAGATATCTTTACCGAGACGGATTAGCCAGACCTTATGTGGGTTAGACATGGTGGACTGATAACCATTTGTCGTGTAAGTGCAGAGCACTTCCAAAAAAAAAAATTTTTGGCCAAAATGGGGGTATTAAGGCACTAGAACGTTTAAATGTGATCAAATTCGCCATAATTCCCCCCATACTTAGAATTGAATATTGTCCTCAATATTCAAAGTCCCGGCTATTATGCCGACTCTGTGAACGTAAAAAGGCAACATTACTAGCTAAGTGTACGAAGGAAATCTTTTTTTTTTTCACAAAAAGGTTTTATAAGTTATCCCTGAATAATCGTTAGCAAAAGGATCGGATATTGGGCGGCTGGATTGAAAACAGGCGCGTCAATCATCACGATACAAGGGAAACCTGAAAACATGAACAAACACAACATGGCAAAAAACAGCAGAGGAAACTCCCCCACACTTAGTGTTAGAAAATAGAAAGAAGTCAGAGACATGGGTGAAAACCCATGTGATGCTAATGTTTTTGTTTACCGAGTCACTAGCTTGACTCGGCCCCGAATTATTGGTTCTTGGGGAAGTAACATGTGGAAAAGACAACCTCCATCGGACTTTCATTCAAGATGTTTGGATAAACATTGAAGTACGTGAAAGTTCCACACCGATGAGATATAACCGGCTTTAAATAGTAGAAACTATAAGCGGTGATGCCGGGGTCAAAGATGGTATCCTCACTCCCGAAGGAGTGACGGAGAAGAGAAGTCACATCAAATGTGAGAAACAGAAAGAAGGTCATGATAACAATCATGACAAGATCATCATCTTCAAAAGGAGACTTCATAATTTCCATATGATGAGTCTCATCTTTTAAGCTCATTTGATCCAGAAATGTCCCGGGTGGGAGGGTCAGGATTTTGACATCAAGCAAATTCTCATGATTGAGACCATTTCCTCCCGGTTCACAAAGATCATCTTTGTCTAGATCAAAGTAGAAATGATCATACTCCGGAGGAGATATGATATGAGTGAGTTCACCGGAGAACTCCTCATGATCAAGATCAAAGGTAAACGAATCATATTCCCGAAGAGAAAGATAAGCATGAGTAGTGGTACTGCCACTACTCGTCTCTCCCGTGAAATCAAAACTAAATGATTCGTAGGTTGGGAGAGAATACTTGGAATGAGAAGTGGGATTGCCACTTAATGATTCGATCTTAGAAATGAGAAGATTGATATTCAATAATTTTTCACGAAGAGCTTCATCTTGGATTTCCGTATCAATATCTTCATCATTCTCTTCTTCTAAGCTGACGAGCTCAGAAGGTAACTCCTCCACATAATCGATGTTTCCATAAGATAAAGAATGATCAGTGTCGTCAGAATCGGAGAACATCTCATCATGATTGTTTGAATTGTCAACA
The DNA here is from genome assembly GCA_014162995.1 of Artemisia annua. Classification (NCBI taxonomy): domain Eukaryota; kingdom Viridiplantae; phylum Streptophyta; class Magnoliopsida; order Asterales; family Asteraceae; genus Artemisia; species Artemisia annua. The sequence goes on along the minus strand of LBNU01008405.1, from coordinate 4,517 downwards.
GGAGGTAAATCACACTCCTCTGCTGTATCAAAAGTATATTTTTCAAAATTAGGTAAAGAATCCTTGAGCCCGGGCTCAGGAGGATCTAACGGCTTATCATAAACATCCATTAGGGGAAGAGAAAGAGATGGTTCATCGGATATCATCTTTTCAAGTAAAGGAATGTCTCTCCCCACACTATATTCTTTATTCTTTGATGAGATTGGATCATCTTTGAAGAAAACCTCGAGCTCTTCCATGGTGATATTACTTCCCTCAATCGGTTTGAGAGAAGGGGAAGAGTTGGAAATGATTGGTTCAGAAGATGGAGTGGGATTGCCACTCGGATATTGAAGGATATCTTCTTCAAAAGGTTCATCCTCGTCACTCTCATCGGAGTCTGAAAAGCGAATAGTGTTAGGATGACCTAGTCCTTGTTGGCAATATTGGTTTATATAACTTTTGTGATTGCCAAGGACCTCAATTTGTGCAATCTTTGCGGAAATGTAATCAGAATGATGAGCACTCAAATCAGTGGTAGAGTGATAATGAACTTCAGTATCCCACTGAAAGTGGTGATTTGTCATATTCTCGATTAAATCATAAGCTTCTTGTGGAGTTTTCCGCATGAGATTGCCACCGGCAGCCAACATGATTTTGTCTCGATCAATCGGAGTTATACCATGATAAAAGGTTAGGATTTGATCAATAAGCAAAATTTTGTGACCAGGACATTTCCGTAACAATGATTTGAATCTTTCCCAACCTTCAAATACGGATTCCATGGGCAATTGTCAGAAATTCAGAATGTCTTTCCTAAGCTGCACCGTTTTAGAACGTTGATGCGCGTGGATTGCAACACGCACTACGTTTTACCTCTCGAGGGATCTCGAGAAGCTTGCAATCCCCACCAGGCAGTGTACCTGACCGATGTAGTATAGTGTAGTGGCAAGTACCGGGGGATTGATCGTTCTCTCGCAGGGAATAGTGTTCGTTAGGCTAAAGGCTACTCTAATCTAGGTCTAAGGGTGGAGGAGGATTCTTTTTGTATTTTTATATTTTATGAAAGTAGTAAAATCTCTGGTTTTGGAGGATAGGTCTGTACTTTAATATATTAATTAAACAATCCGAATACTAAAATTATAAATGTTTGCAGGTATAAGATATCTTTTTTATGCACGGGTACTCGTCCAGTAATAACATAAATATATATTGTGTATAACAAAACTAATTTAGATTTATAGCATGAAGTCAAACACATCACTTGCAACTTGCAAGTTGGAAGAGTGAATGCATGTTCCTATCACACAAAAGCAAACTACGCATGATACACGTTGCGCAAAATTCCACATTTGTATTTACTTTTTTTACAATAATAGTGGCATACAGTTTCACAATGATACCAACGTTTTATCGTTAACCAGTTAAATCTGTTCATTTTATTATAAAACTGTTTTAATTGTTGTAACTTGAACCAAACACTTATTTATTAAACAAACTAAAAGCAAATCACTTTTTTGAACATGATCATACTTAAGTTATAACCAATCAAATAAGAGAAACCAGCACAAGTAGATGATTTTTGTGAAACCCCAACATTTTGATTGGAGAAATGATACATGGACCTAACCGTGGACCTAATTGTGGACCTAAAAACACGTGGCATTATCCTGATGGCTGCAGACAGGGACCCACTTATTTTACAACCCATCAGGATCATGCCACATGTTTTTAGGTCCACGATTAGGTCCACGATTAAGTCCATGTATCATTTCTCTTTTGATTGATCCCTACTTTTAACTCTACACTGTTAAACAAACAATTGATATGCTTGTGAATTTAGAAATTGTATATCCACCATCCAGCATATAAAAGTATATATATTATTCTCAATTGAGTATCATATGGGAAAGGTCGAAAAATGTGAACTGATAGATAAATTGACCCCGCATATGCCCATATTTTAATACCACTTACCTAAATTTGGATGTTGAAACCACAAACAACATAATTTTTAGTGGATTAGATATAATTTTTATATTTCCTCTTGCTTTGTCTATCCAAAGAGTTGACAAACACAAACCTAAAAAGCTTTTCATTAATGATATTTTATGATGATAATGCTACAAACAACTCATAATCTTCTATATGCTCAATTATTTCCCATGATATAGTCCTATGGTGAACCCCCCAGGCCCCCATTCCTTGAAACTTACGATTGGTAATATAATATAACAAAAAAAGCACTGTATTATCCACTAGCGCCCACCTAAATGACCAAATTGTCCATCTCGTTTAGAGCATAGACAACAAGAAACGTGATGCATCGTCAATCAGCTTAGAGCATTTTTAATACAAAAGTTGAAACAGATTTAAAAATGCTAATATTTTAAAATAACAAGTTGAAAAAAGGTTTATTGGTATCAAGTGTGTAGACAATTTCATTGCAAGTTAGTTTTAGAAAGAGATGTTAGCGAGAATAAATGCATTAGATATGCTTTTATATTAACTTCGCGATTTACTCGAAGTTGAATATCAATGAATTATTGAAGTTAAGTTAAAAGAAGACTAACGTATTGCAGATGAACTATATGACTGTTTTAAAAATAACTATGTTATATTTCTTTTTTTTATCAGTGTTATACTTAAATCTTACTTTATAAATTATTTTCATAACTGATTTCAATTTGTTTTGGTACCATACGGAACATATGCATAATGATAATGATGAAATTGTATGATGCAACTCATGATTAAGACAACCGGACTCACAATTTTTTATAAGGTTGCACAATTTTTTGTTTATAATTATCGGTACTAAAGTTGCATTATAAGGAATTTATTAGAAAAAATGAGGGTTGCACATATGAAGAAAAAGACATATTTTTGAAACAATTTACATTTCATGACCTAAAATCGGGTGTCAAGTGGGTCCGTTCCTTAAGACAACCGTTCTCTTCAGTTACCAAAATTCACTCTTACAAAACCTAATAATCAAAATCGACATTATTTTTTCATATTACCAAAATCGACATATCAAACAAATACATTTGCCCGCCACCACCGTTTGCTTACTATTCCACCATTTGCTAAAAAAAAGGTTATTTAATAATAAAAGAGAAAGGGATGGAGAGCAAATGAGATGGAGAGCAAACTTTGCTCGCTACATTTTAAACATAATAGGATGAAGAGCAAACAATTTTGCTTGCTATGTCCATTTTTATAACCCGAAAATCAATTGTCAAAATTCGTAAAACCCTTCTCAAAATGTTTATTCTTGAAATTTCATCTAAAAAATACCTTTGTTTATGAGAAACGAAGCAAGTTATTTATAAACAATCGAATTTATGTAAACAATGATACTTAAATGCTTGAGCAATTTAAAAGTGAAACTTTCTTTTAGAATTAAACTAAACTAATTTTATGTTGTTAGATAATAAGATATTACGGAGTTTAATTTATTTATTTATTTTTATTTATTTATTTATTTATTTTTTTAAGTTCAAACTCCATTTGATTATGGTTTAGTCTAGTATAAAGTTGACTTTAGACTCAAGGCCGTTTTTAGAGGTGTGTAAGCGGTGTCATTGCACATGAGCACTTTTTGGCGAGTATATCTTAGTGTCACAAATTTCATGCACTTCTGCTATATATATAAAAACATGATACTTGTAGTTCACGCACTACTAATACAAGTTATTTAGAGGGCTAGGTGTGGTGGAGAGCCAAAGGCTCTTCATTTGGGTCTCACATGTGCCACCTCACCCAACACCTCTTCACAATTAACCCCCTCCTCACTCACAACTAACCTCAACTTACTCATTTGGGGCCCACCACTTACACTATATTTTATAANAAAAAAAAAAAAAACAAAAAAAAAAAAAAAAAAAAAAAAAAGTACAAGAATGTCAGATACTTGCTTCGCCACTGCCACGAAGAACTTGCAAACGAAGAGGGGGGGCGGTGTGGTGAAGAGCCATGAAGAGGCATGAAGAGATGCCACATAGGAACGGCGAGCCATGCATCTTATAGACCCTTTTATACACCATTCAAAGACTAAAAAGCATTTGCACTTTGTTAACGAAATTCTCTCATCTTTTTTGTAATAAAGGTTTATATAAAATTTCAAAACATTTCAAATCCATTTAAAAGCAAAGCTCAATAAAGTAAAATCCAAAACAAGACAATGCCCGTAATAGTAACTTCCACAGACACACACCTCCACTTTTTAAAACACTGACACAAACTCCTCCTCTCTCTCTCCCCACTTCTTCCTTATTTTCAGTCTCCACAAACACTTCTCCCTATTCACACAAAGTGTGTGTGTGTGTTTTTTTAACTGTGTGGAACAAATGACAGCATCATCCACCACCAACAACAACAACAACAATACAGACCAACTTGTTAGTATTCCTCAAAACAACATTAGTAAGGTGGATACTAATAATAATAATGAAGATGGTTTTTTTGACAAGAAAGTAGAAGGGGGTGATCAAAGCTGTTGTTCAAAGATGGTGACGATCAAAGAGTGTAGAATC
>LBNU01008403.1:0-16407 GCA_014162995.1 Artemisia annua | reverse complement strand
TTTTTTTTTTTTTTTTTTTTCACGAACTGGGATCGGGGCGACTTTGAAAATTTTGAGCAAGCTTGATGAAGATTGTGACACTTGTCCAATTTATTTTAATGATTAAAGGACAAGAAATTCAGAATGTATTTGTAAGGTATGTGGTAAGTATTCTGTAGAGGTATGTGTAAGGTATTTTAAGGTTTGTATTTGTTGGGCAACTGAACATTTTTTAGACTTGTAGTTTGGCAATTTTTTTTTTTGTTTTTTTTTTTTTTTTTGTTGTTGTAGTATTTTAACAATCGCCGATAAATAATTCAGTAAGTAGAAAGATTGGAATTTATAATTTTGTAACATAAGAACTTTAACTTGTGATTAGTATCTAAGCCCTAAACGTATATATCCTGCAAAACAAAAAAAATCGATTGTTGCACCACCACGAGTACCTTGACTCCCACCTTCATCACCGGCCACCTAGACAACTGGTGGACCTTTCCACAACGCGATTATGTTCATTCAATGTTTTCAGTACTATTAATCAAGAGTTTTTACACTGTTTCAGTCATATTCATAGTGGAACGATAACCGGGTGCCCATTGTTTTTTTTTTCTGCAGCTCGGCCAATGATTGGATAGATCGGCGGAAGATCTATGGAAGATGCTGTGTCAGATACGGTTGATTCCTTTCACCCTGTACCCAATCGTTTTAATTGCATAATCGTCCTCTCGAAAGTGACTTGACAAAAGTTGCCTGATCCAGTTTCGGAATTTCCCCTATTTATATTATATTATTTTCATCCGAATGATCTATGGAATGTTTTATAGGGTCTAAGAGAAAGTTGCCATGTTCAGAAAAAGTTTTTATTCTTCTTTTAATTCTAAAGAACTAAAAGTAACTACCAAACATGAAATACGGACAAAAAAGACAGATCGACCAAAAAACTGAAGAGACATTGGGAAAGAACGTTAACTATGAAACCAATATGAAGTCTAGAAACAATTTGATGATGTCCCATAACTTGCTTCATAATATGTATTTTGCTTGACATTTCTTTATTGTGAGCCTACAAGTTTTTATCCTATCATATAACAATTCGGTTTCATCCTCATTTTACTTTTATTTCTTATTTGATCATCACTCATGTTTGGGTAACTTTACTATTAGCGTGTTGTTCGTATTGATGTATCTCTTATTCTTCCTCGATATAGTTTTAGTAACGAATGATATTTAGTTTTTAAATGCAGAATCTGTGATTACTAAGGGATAACATTTGAGGTTGAGCGTACATTTGAGACTGTAGATCAAAGCTTTGGATCATATCGGTCATTGTGAACATTATACCGGTGCGTTGATGTTTAGATTTGGAATCAAAAAGGCCTTACCTGAATCGTTTTTAATTATACTGTAGGTTTTATGCTTCGCTATTCACAAGATGAAAGAGATAAAGTGTAAACAATGTTGTAGATTCATACTCCGCAACGAAGTGCGAACCCGATTAACCTCGTTTCATACATTTATGAAAAACTAACATGCCTATAAAGAGTAACATGCTAACAATATACATCATTTTAAAATGCACCAACTTTATTCTTTATGATTTATTTTAAATATTTAAATAGAATACAAAGGATTTTTTTTCTAAAAAATTCTAAAAAAAATCAAGAAGATCGAATATGTTGGTACATAAAAAAATTGTGAAGTAAGTTTTTCTAAAAGTAGATATTTTGGCTGAAAAACATTATGAAAAAGTGCATTAAATCATTTTTTTTTACTTCAAAAATTTATTTTTTTACCAAACTTCTTTTTACTTTTTGCATCAAAATTTTATTGCGCATCAAAATTTGTTCTTTATGATTTATTTTAAATATTTAAAGATTCGATTCATTATTAATTGATGTATACTTGGATCATATCTATCGTTTTTAAAAATCATTCTCAATTGAGAAGGATTTAGTCCTTCTCAATGAATCCAGTTCTATAGGATTTGGTTTAATTGAGATGGTTTTTAGATTGAGAAATCTTTATTTAAGCTATTTGATTCATATATTTTGATTTGATTCATAAGTATACATCAATTAATAGTGAATCGAATATATAAATCACAAATTTAATTCACAAATCTTTGTAAAAATCGAGTTATTGTAATGATTAATTAAATTTGTACAAATGATTCACGATGGTACTTATATCACAAAATCGTGAAATTTTTAATATTAATTCAATTTCCTTTTACACATTTTGGATTAGAATTACATTAAAACTATTGATTTTAAAATTCCTTCTTAATTGTAAAAATAACACTACACTGCAAAAAATAACTTGTTACTTTGACTTGTATAGCTTTTGGAAATAATTTATATATCTAAACTAATAAAATTTAAGCCATCAAAAAATGTTGATTAGTCTCGTTCACAAACGAAATAAAACCACAATGTCATCAAACATATAAGAACCACTAAAATTATCCGCATCAAAGCACTTAGAAATTTGAAGATTATATGGTTTAACATCTTACCTTATTTTCCTTTTATCATTCCTGCTAAAAAAAAAAAGTTTGATTTAGCTTGTTTTTTAAGTTTAAACCATAAGGCTATTAGCCCAATCGCAAAAGCTAAAAAATTATTGATATAATGACATTTATTATTTGAATACTTTACATCAAAAAATATATATTAACATTTGTAGGATTTCATTTCCGCATAAATTGAAAGCTTTTATACCATGCAACAACGGTTGGACCAAATTTCTCCTTGTGTGCTACGAACCCTGCAAAAAACAACAGACCACGAAATCACTTACACAACGTACATTGTGCTTAAATGAGTTGGTTTTGTTCACTAGATTTATAAATTTTTACTTAGATAATGAGTTCTTATGCTTCATATTCGGCATTTTTCTTTTGGTTGATTTAAAAATTAACAGAATCATGTTATGCATTAAAATTATAAAGCTAGTACGGAGTATTTCACATAATAAAAAATTATAAAATTATTATAATGAATATAAAACTGTTTTTTTACACATGCATGGTGTTAAATGTCTCTTTCTATTATTATTTGGCACTCATTATCTCAAGATCGATCCTTTTCAAATTTTCAGCCAAGGTGATCAACAATGGGTCCTGGAAGTTCACGACGCATCCGTTAATTTTGGGAGTGTAGTGTTACTTTTTAGTAGAAAGAAATTATCTTTNAAAAATTTTTTTTTTTTTTTTTTTTTTTAACGGGGATTTTATTAAAAACTAGCAAAGAGCTAGAAGAGATTACAAAGAAAAGTAACTAGGACATTTCATCCAAGCATTCCAATCAAAATTAAATTTACATCTATTAGAACACTAAGTATACGACAAATGAACAATGTCATCAAAAAGAAGCTCCAAACGCGGCTGATTAGGACCAAACAATATTTGATTACGAAACTTCCAAATAACCCATCACATGACATAACAAGTACCTTCCAAAATCTCCTTAAGCTTCGAAGGAAAACGGATATTGTTTAGCCAAACAATCGAATCACCATATTCTAGTTCGTTGTTAATATTTCAAATCATTTATAATCTCACAACTGAGACGATCAAACAATCATGGTGTTCTTTATCCACATATGATTAAACCTCCCTCAACATACGTCTTTATACATCGTTTTTTTATAGAATTTCACCTCAACAATATTTTCATCTTAGATACCTTTTTTGAACGACGATGAGATTAAAATAAAAAATTTAGCAAAAGTTTAGAAGAAAATTATATACTCGTACAAAAGATAAAATGTCATAAGAAGTACTACGTACAAATCTACTGTGTCTTTTTAGTAGAAACTTCTATTGTTTAATTATTTGCAAGTTTGCAACATCTAATTTGTTGTTTTTATTCCAAATTCTCTGACCGTTTTCCTTTACAAATCACGTGGGTAATCAGAATCCTCTTGTAATAAAAAATTCCAAAAGTCCCATAGATTCACATACATCTTACAAAACACCAAATGATTTTAAAATCAAACGGATATAACGAACCAACAATATATATATTTCATAATAATTTATAGGCAATGATTACTATGTTTAATAAGATAATTTATGTGGCCATGCCATGTACTTTTTGGATACGATATAATATTTTATTCGCTTGACAATAAAGTGAAAGGAAAATGATTTATATATCTAATATACTAAACGAGTATCCGAGCATAGCAACGGAATTTTATAGTGACAGATCGTTTAGTGATAAAAATAGTTTACGGGTTATAAACGAAAAATAATACTCCCTCCGTCCCAAAATAAGTGTCCAGTTTGACTTTTAAGAGTCAAACTGGTTCAACTTTGACATTGTCTATTTTTGCGGGTGTTATATAATAATTGAAGCAAAATATATAAATGATTGAGTTTTAAGTGTATTTTTCATTGGTATAATTTTTCATTAAGTATTATGTAACACAAAGAAAAATATTAAAGGTAAAAGTTGAATCAGTTTGACTCTGAAAAGTCAAACTGGACACTTATTTTGGGACGGAGGGAGTAAAAGTTTGAAGATTTGGGGATTAAACATAATGTTTTGAAATCGGGTCGACCCGGGTGGTTCAACTGGTTGAACCGTGGCTTTTATTGGTTAGCCGAACCGGTGGCGACACCGGTTCCCGGTTGAACCCGTTGGTCCGGTCTTGTTTTTAAAACTATATGTCATCAACTTGTTAGCTTGTATGAAACTTTGTGTGTTTTATTAATTTGTATAATATGTATAATAACATGTACTTTTAATTTTAGGGTGTTTTAAAAATAACATTAATCAGTGTGTTTAATTATATTCTGGATTATGTTGTAGCTTGTTTAAATTGAATATTATGAAAATTTTATTGTACTTTTTAGTAAGGGGTGTTTTAATTGTTCGTATTTAATTTGGTATATATGTTTTTAGATGATTGTAAAATATGAATAAATTATTGTACTTTTAAGTAATGGGATGTTTTAATAAGAGTATTAATTACACTATAAATTTCTCTTACCTTTAACCAATGTTGCAAAAATCGTGAATCGGTAGTCGGGCGGTCGACCCCCCTGTAGCTTGTAATCGGTCTAGGCGGGATTAATCGGTGATTAATCGGATTGGCATTTTTGATAAGTTTTCTATATTTTCGGCAAGTTTTAGGTATTTCCGGCAAATTTTAGGTATTACTAGCAAGATTTTTCTTAAAAAAACATCTTGAAATAGATATAAACAACAAGTATAACTTATTAAACAATTTTACGGTGAGTTTTGGGTATTTCCAGTAAGGTTTGAAGGTTTCGGGCAAGCTTGACCACCGTTGACCATCAAAACTATCGTTGACCACGGTTGACCAAGTTGTTTGACCGATTTACACAAATCGGAAAGGTTGGTGGCCTTGTAGCACCTAATCAGCGATTAATCGGCCTTGTAGGCCTTGTTTTGCAACATTGCCTTTAACTAATTTTTTGTACATTCAACAATTTCAACATTTCACTTTCACCATACGCCTTTTATAGATAGTATGGATAAGCCTATAGATTAGCCTAACCCATTAAATGAGTGACACGTGGATTGCACTACCTCTCTATCCTATTACATATCATTGATCTTGACATGTGTTTCAAAATTCTAGTTAGACATAAAATTAAGAATGTGATATAGACATGTCTATCACTAATCAAAGTGAAGATAAGTACGAAGTTTAACTTAGGGGAGATGATTTGCACACTCAATAAAATGATTGGGACACTCCAATTAATAGTGTTTGGACATTTATAACCTCACATGGGTAAAAGTGTAAGAGTAACTGTGAGGGTATAAATGTCCATGCACAATAAATTAGAATGTCCCAATCATTTTCTTGAGTGTGCAAATCACTTCCCTTAACTTAGGTTGGAGTTCTATTTAAAGGGAACATTTTATATTTTATTGACATATAAAGTGAAAATATTAATTACTCTTGAGGAATAAAAGAAGTACTCCAATGTTTTATAAGTATTACAAAAGAAGTAAATGCATGTTTTAGGTGTATTAGTTAAGTAGAAATCCCAAAAAAGAAAATATTATTGTCATGTTAACGTGTCATGCTCAGTTCTGTATATACTATATAAAATTCATTGAAGTGGAAATGTGAGTTGGCACTGTTTCGAAGCTGTCGATTGGAAGGTTGGCTAGAGGAAGTGGGACGGCTTGTGTGCATTATGGAGCTACGGCTCGAGCCGACACTGTTCACACGCCGAGTCGATGACTTAGAGGATAAAAAAATAGGTCAACTTAGTGGCTTCTCCACTAAGCTGCCACTTAATTGTTGTCCTCTCTTGTATGTTCGACACTTGTTTTTGACTATCGATATGGTTAGGGTTAGTTGCATCAGGGTTTAGTTCATGTTGTACACCCGTTTTCCATGATAGGTTCCTCTCATTAAAGGTATATTACCATTTCATTTATGTCTCCTTTTATAGCAGGAAAAAAATGTACAAAGTTGCACACATGATGGCTTTGGGTAAGAAAATTAGTGCTGAAATTTATTTTATGCAAAAGAGATAGTTACTTATGGTTTCTTGATTTAGCCGTTTAAATCTTTAATCGTTTTAGGGGTTTAGTACAATTTTTTATTATGTTTATTTGTTTAATTTTTTAACTTCTTGGGTTTGGGTGTAATGATAATAATACTTAATTATGCTTGTTGTATAAATTTTTTAAATTATAATACTTGATTATGATTGTTACATGAATTTTGATTAGGATGTTATAATTTTGCAGAATTTAGGGTTTCTGGTGGTGGTTTGTACATAAAATTTGGGTGGTGCTTGCTTGGCTATGATGATTTCGGCACTCTTTATCGGAGGTCAACGTCTATAGCTATATTCAGCTTGCATGTAGTCTCGGGAAGCAGTTTTACTCTTGAGAAGTATGAGGGTCATTGATATAATCTTATGTTTTTGGTGCGTGTGCGCATTGGATTAGATCTAGCACCCTTAACATTTTTTTTTGTTCATTTGTTTAAGTTTTTTATATGTTTAATGTCTTGGGTCTGGGTGATGATTATAATGATTGGTTATGCTTGTTGTATAACCTTTTTATAGTATGATATTTGATTATGATTGTTGCATGATTTCAGATTAGGATGTTGTTATTTTGCAAAATTTAGGGCTTTTGGTGGTGGTTTGTACATATAATATGGGTGGTGCTTGCTTGGCTATGATGATTTCGGCACTCTTAATTGGAGGTTAGTCTATGTAGTTATACTCTAACTGAATGTGGTCTCGGGAAGCAATTTTTTCCAGCGTTTCACTCTTGAGGAGTATGAGGGTGGTTGATATAATCTTATGTTTTGGTGTGTGTGCTCATTGGATGCGATTATAATACTTGATTATGCTTGTTGTATAAATTTTTATATGCTATGATATTTGATTATGATTGCTGCAAGAATTTTGATTAGGATGTTGTAATTTTGCAGAATTTAGAGTTTCTAGTGGTGTGTTGTACATATAATTCGGGTGGTGCTTGCTTAGCTATGATGATTTTCGGCTTATACTCTGCCCGCGTGTAGTCTCGGGAAGCATTTTTTGCCAGTGTTTCACTCTTGAGGAGTGTGAGTTGTGTGTGTGTACTATTTGGATCAGATCTAGTGCCCTTAACGTTTTTTGAGAATGTTGATATATGTTACTTTTGATATGCGGCTATTAGTTAAAATGTAGGTAGTAACTTTGTTCAGTGTAGATTTTCGATTGTTTACGAGGTATTCATTTCTAACAAATTGTTCATTTCGTATCTAGGTTTGGAAAGATTTGTCAAGCGATGGCAGAGATGAGAGTTTTGACATAAATAGTTTCTTTGATAGGTGCTATGTGTTTGTTTTCAACATGGTTGCAGCCGTGTCGGATATAGGTTTTGGAATTGCACAAAACCGGATGGCATAAATGTAGGATCTAAACACACGCCTTGTGTTAGAGTGATACTTTGAGTTATATTATTAAGCACGTGGAATATACTTAACAATACTTAGAATGTTTATTGTATGATATAATGCAAGTGAGAACAGTTATAAGTTTAACACCAAAGCTTCAATATTATTGAGAATAATACGAGTGATCTTACCTATCACTAGGGTTACACCTTAAAGCTTTCTAATGTTGATACGTACCTATAACAATGACCTAGGACCTCCTTTTATAGCACAAGGAGTCCTTTACAAGATAAAGATAAACTAATAGAATAGAATATACATGAAGATCTTTTCTATATTCAAATACATAATAGTTATCCTAACAGCAGTGGTAATAATATGTACTAGCAGTGGTAATGTGTTTCCACTGCTAGTGCATTCTTCAGCAGTGTCTTCCACAAGCTTATCAGTGGTAACTGTTAGCTTTATTCCCAACAATCCTCCCCTAAACTTATGATTTCTCTGCAAATCAATAAGTTTCTTCAATCTGCATCATCTCTTAGGATTTGGGGAATTCTTCCAAACACTTCACTTTCTTCTTAATGCTTGAATAGCTCTTGAACATTGTTCTTGAATCCTTTTTATCAATGCTCTTACTTTCTCAGTATCTTCATGAACTCTTATTTGTGTTGACAACATTGAAGTAAGAGTTCCAGCTCTAAGTGGATATTCTTTCTCAGCAAACATAAAAGCATCCACTCCAGCTTTTGTAGAAACATGATGAACTTCACATGAGTCATAATAAATCCATGTAGTTTCCACACCTATAGCTTCAAACTTCCAAAAGTTGTCATTCATGTTTGGTTCATAGAGCCTTCTTAAATCAACCCATAACTGCATTTCCTTCACATCTTTAAGACTGCCAGCATCAAATCTTTCTTGAACCAATCTCCACAGTGCATCAAGATCATCTCTGTCACATGCTTTGATAAGTTCTTCAAACTGAATGAATGAAGAAGTTTCACCACCTAGCCTTGTAATTTTCCATGTTGAAGCAAAGTTGCTAGCAGTGTAAACTTCCCAATCAATGATAGGATGTCTGACTTGCAGTGGGTCTGGATAAAAATCTTCTTCTTCTATCAAGATCATATCAGTCAGCTGTTCTTCTGTGAATTTCTCAGACTGAAGCTTTTGTTGTTCAACAAATCTTGTCTTCTTTTGAGTCTGAGGTTCTGTATCTTTAGCCTTTCTCTTCAGGTGAGGAAATCTTCTTTCTTCTTCTTCAGAGTTTATAGGAATAAAGTCAAGATTTTGCCTTTTAACTCTGTAGTAGACACCTTCAACCTGATCATGGGTCATCCCTTTGAATTGATGCATTTTCCAACCACCAACATTACAACAGTAAATCTTCATCCATGAAATAACTTGTGCCTTATTTGGTTGTCTTGGTTTCTTTTGACCCTTTCTGACTGAACCAATTGCTTCTTGAAGTGCTTGTCTGTTCTTCATCTCAATAAAATCTTTCAACTGAGCTATTCTTTGTTCCTCAGTAGTCATATCTGCAATAAGGTCAATTGCTTTCCTCTTGATTACTGGATCATGCTTAACCAAGAATTCAACTTCATCAGCTGTAGGTACATATGTAAAATCTGGAGTCTTCTCTCTCAGAATTGTAGGTGGAACAGTGGAAATTTGATTTACATCTATAGGAGCAGTGGTTTCCAATCTGTCCAATCTTTTAGCCTCCATGAAGTCTGCAACTTCATCTTCTCTAATCTTTCTGGCAACTTCAGCATCATGATCAACTTGAGCTTGTACTCTTCTTTTAACTTTCCTTTTTGGTTGCTCTTCACTCTGCAATACTGCTTTACCCTTTTCTTTTCTTATCTTCTCAATTTCTTCCTCTGCAGTGGTAATGGTCTGACTGGCAGTGGGAACCATTTGCTCTGCAGTGGTAATATGAACTTCAGTGGGAATTGAAGCAGCAGTGGAAATGTTTGTTGCAGCAGTGAAATCTTTTTGCCCTGGTTGATCTATATCAAGTTGATGCTGTAGAGGAATTTCTTGCTCTTCAGTATCATCCATTTGCTCAAATGCCAAATCTTTAACTCCAAAATCAACATCAGCATCAAAATCATCTTCTTCTCTGAAATCAATTCTCCTCCTCTTGGTTTCAGCATCAGTTTTCCTCCCCTGTTTGGGAGAATTCCCAAAATCTTCAAAGAAATCTTCACTGGGAGAGGATGAAGAAGAACCATCCAACTTTGGCAGTCCTTTTTCTTTTGCTGTAACCCCTGTACTTCATCCATTCCAAAGGCCTGAATCTCTTGGTTCAAAGCTGTAACATCCTTGGCATGTGGCTCCCTTTCTTATGCCAAGTCTTTCTCCAGAGATTGCAACCTGCCGTTATTATTTTGGTACATAAATGCCTATCAATTCCATTGGTCTGCTCCCTGCGCCTCAACACTTCCAACTGTGTTACCTGTTGGAGAGGTGAATCATGGGCATTGGTTCAGAATCACCTAGCAGGCTAGAATGAACCTTGAACGACCACTGGCTTGTTCCAACACAAAAGTTCAAGAAAACCATGCTGTGTTGGGATGAGAGAGATGAGACTGTTTTTGGCTCCTCTCCATAGGTATGATAACTGTGGAGTGTATTCAATAGATGGAACAGTTATTATATGTGTGTTTTGAGATACAAATGGGATTGTTGCATCTACAGCCATTGTACCTGTGCAATCTTTGCAAGCATTTGAGGAAAAAAGTGGTGTCAAAACCCCAATTGGCCCACTTTAATCCCATATTTGAAAAACTTTGGGCCCCCCTTAAGGCAACGGATTTTGTTATGTCTTTACCGATGAGCCGTTTGCTATGGAGCTAGCCAACCTTAATACATAAGAATAGTGGTTGAGTTGATAACCTATATAAGTTTTTTGGTTAAATATCAACCATAAACGGTATTTGAAAGTCTTTACCAAACATACGTTTGCTCTGGACTAGTTGATTCTTATGTGTGTTAGACATGGTAATCAATAACCATGTTGTTGTCTATCTCAGTTATACACCTTTTATGTCTCCCCAATAAAGAACTTAGTTATGTACCTGCAAGTGGTTAGCTTAAATGAAAGGTATATAACCAGAAACCAACTTGGTACTAACCAAAAGTTATTATTTTTTACCAAAACGCCCTGTTCACAAATATCTTCTAAAAGTCAACTCGAGTAATATATTTATTTTACTTTTCAACCTACCTAGAATATTGAAAGTAAATATCTCAAATTAATAGACCCTTTTTTTTAGATGACCTTTTCTTATAAAAAGGGCTCGGATGCATCATTCTTTTTATAAAACACATTAACTTTTCTCTCAAAACCCTAAAATTACAATGAGCAAACTTCCAAACATAGTGTAGATCTCCTCTGATTGCTTTCTGATTCAGAAAAATTTGTCCATGGTCTGATTCATCCTCTGAAGGAAGCAGGATGGTCAAGCTATTTTCCACCTTGTGGCTTCAGCGCCTCCTCATCAAAGGAAGCCAGCCAAAAGAAGACAACTGCTAAGCTTGTTGGTGCAACCTTCTTCTAACACCAGCACACACCAGTACGTGCCTCGTGCACTAATCTTTGGAGTTCTACTCCAGTTCATCCTGATGATTCAGATGATGAGACTTATTCCTTGGCAAGGAGTTGCCAAGAGGCTCCTGAATAAGGGCTTTGGGAGCAGCTTCTGGCCAATAGAAGCAAAATTTCATTCCTGAGATGCCTGCTAGACTAACCAAGGCCTCCCACACACACAGTTCTGGGCTTGCTTGTCCTAGAATGAGTCAACTTTGAGAACAAAAGAAAAGAGGTGCATTGAAGAGCCAAGCAAACTACGAAGGGCGAAGGGGAAGAAAGCCTGCAGAGTACTTGGTGTAGGTTAGTTATTAGGTGTTATGTTTTTGTGTTTTGATGATGATGTTGATGTATCCTCGCTTCCCCTGTATTTGAAACTCTTTAAATGAATAAGTTCTTGTTTGTTTATCTGTTTCCACTATGGAGAGCACCAAATACCACTGCTTGCCTTTGGTTGTTTCCACTGATTGAGTCTTTATTCTCTGCATAAAAAGTTAGTGGACAAACAAAATACAACCCCAAAGACATATACACACTTATACAAACATATACAACAATTTTAGTACCAGAACCTCCCTCAACACCAGACCATTAGTCACCAAAATTTTATGGAATTTAGCATTCCAATACCTGTCAGCCAAGTCTGAAATCTAACCCACATCAAGACCTTTTGTATAAATCAGCAATATTTATTAATCAGTATGGTTTTGACACTTGAATTAGCCTTTTGCTCATAACGTCTCTTATAAAAATGATGTCTTATTTCATATGTTTTAGTCTTTGTGTTTGAACTGGATTCTTAATTATGCAATATGATACTATTTATTGTCAATATATAATTGATGGTATTCATGAATGTAGCCCATAGCCAAAAGTTGATTTTGAAGCCATAGACTTGAGCACAGCAAGCTTGCATGCAGCACTACGTCTGCCCTCAGTTGATGAGTAGCCACCATTGTTTGTTCTTGCCTGCAGGACACCAATCCTACATCCAAAGAAATTGGCAATCCACCTGTTTGTAGATTTTCTGTCCCAAACTAGCTCCAGCATAATCACCTATCTTCAGTAGGTAACCAACTCCATAGGAGATTCTCTAGGGTACCATAATCCCAAATGAGGATATGCTTTTAGATATTTGAAAATCTTCTTCACTGCAGTCAAGTGTGATTCTTTGGGAGTGACCTGAAACCTTGCACAAGCACAAACTGCAAACATAATGTCTGGCCTTGATGAAGTGAGATACATCAAAGAACCAATCATAGATCTGTACATATGTACATCAACTGCTTCTCCACTGTTTTCTTTTAGAAGCAGATGTGTACCCCTGTCTGCAGGTGAGCTTGAGGACTTTGCATCAGAGAACTTGAACTTCCTAAGTATCTCAGCCACATACTTGTCTTGATTAATGAAGATTCCATCTGGACTTTGTTGTACTTGAAGTCCCAAAAAGAATGTGAGTTCACCCATAGAACTCATCTTAAACTCATCCTTCATAAGCTTCTCAAAATCTTTGCACATCTCTGGCTTTGTTGAGCCAAAAATAATATCATCAACATATACTTGAACCAGCAAGATATCATTTTTGTCTTTCTTGATGAACAAAGTTTGATCAATTCTTCCTCTGTGAAACCCATTATCCAAAAGATAAGTAGCTAGGGTTTCATACCACTTCCTTGGTGCCTGATGCAATCCATACAATGCTTTAACTACCCTGTATACTTTGTCTGGATGTTCAGGGTCTTCAAAGCCTAGAGGTTGTGAAACATATACCTCCTCATCAATTTGCCCATATAGAAAAGCACTTTTTACATCCATTTGATAGACTGTAAAGCCCATAAAGGATGCATAGGCTAGAAAAAGCCTAATTGCTTCTATTCTTGCAACTGGGGCAAATACCTCTTCATAGTCAATACCTCCTCTTGAGTGTATCCTTGAGCTACAAGCCTAGCCTTGTTTCTTATGACAATTCCTCTTTCATCTCTTTTGTTTCTGAACACCCATTTGGTACCAATAACTTTCATGCCTTTAGGAAGATCACAAAGCACCCAAACCTTCTGAATCTTGAACTGAAGCAACTCTTCTTGCATTACTTCCACCCAGCTTTCATCTTCAAGTGCCTTGAATACATTCTTTGGTTCCATTTGAGACAGAAAACACATGAACATACATTCATTTTTGCCTTCATGATCCTTGGATTCATAAATTTCACTGATAAAGCCATGAATGTCAGCCATCTTTGATTGTCTTCTAGTCTTCACAGGTGAATTTACATCCCCTATCACATTTTCAAGAGGATGTGATTTATGAACTGTGGTATGGGGAGTTTGAGGAATGTCAATCTCAGTAGGCATATTTGATATTTCAACATCACTGGCTTGAGCTTCCTGTGTAACTGGACTTGAATTTTCCACTTCAGGTGTAGCAGTGGAAACTTCTGGCCTAGCAGTGGAATTAGTATTTCCACTGCTTTCAACATTCTTTGCAACTTCTGGTCTAGCAGTGGAATCTTTTGGCCTAGTAGTGGAATCTAAATTTCCACTGCTTTCATTATTTCCAGTGTTCACATTTGTTGCTTTAGAAGGTTGAGCATCTCCAGTCTTTGCAACATCATCATAATCTGCATAGTCCCAAATAGGCAAAATGAATTCATCTTGATCATCTTGTTGATCCAAGCTTGGTTCATCATCATCAACAAACTCTTCTGAACCTGCAAAATCATTAGAAGATGTACCTGTAGAGATAGGCACATAGTTCATGGTATGGGTTAGAGTATCAAGATCAAACAGCCTATCTGGTCCAGTTCCTTTGACATTCACTTTGTTTTCTAGGAACTCAACATGCAGATTTTCTTCTACCTTTTGGGTTCTTAAGTTGAATACCCTAAAAGCTTTACTAACCATGGAATACCCAACAAAATACCCTTCATCAGCTTTTTCATCAAATTTACCCAGATGATCTATGGTATTGAGAATAGTGACATGACATCCAAATGGTCTCATGAAGTCTAGGAGAGGTGGTCTACCTCTAAATAACTCATAAGGTGTCTTGTTCTTTGTTTTTACTACTAAAACCCTGTTTTGCACATAACAAGCAGTGTTAACTGCTTCAGCCCAAAAAGTCATTGGCAATTTTGAATCTGCCAACATGGTTCTAGCAGCCTCTATTAGTGTCCTATTTCTCCTCTCAGCTACACCATTTTGTTGAGGAGTTCTAGCTACACTAAATTCTCTTTTAATACCTTTCTCTCTGCAAAAATCATCCATAACTCTATTCTTAAATTCTGTCCCATTGTCACACCTAATGATTTTAACTTTCATATCATTTTGGTTTTCTACTTCAGTTATAAAGGTCTTAAGGATGCCAGTTGTCTCATCCTTAGTTCTAAGAAAGAAAACCCATGTGAACCTACTAAAATCATCAGTTACAACAAGACAATATCTCTTAAGATTTATGCTACTCACAGATGTAGGACCAAACAAATCCATATGTAACATTTGAAGTGAGTGAGCAATAGAGTTAACCAATTTTGACCTGCAAGAAGCTCTGTGTTGTTTGCCCTTAAGACAAGCAACACAGGTTTGATCATTTTCAAATCTTTTCTGAGGCAAACCTCTTACCAAACCATCTTTGACAATCTTATTTATGGTTTTGAAATTAATATGACCAAGTCTTCTATGCCATAGCATGGATTCATCCACTGTGGCCTTTGCAATAAAGCAAGCATGATCTTCTTTAGCAACAATGTTATTCATATCAAAGCTATATAAGTTGCCTTTTCTAGGAATTTTAAGAAGGATCTGACTCTCATCAGGCATCTTAAAATCCTTAGAAAGAACAAAACACATATCTTCAGTAAAAAGAACATTGTTTTTCTTGTCACACATCTGTGACACACTAAAGAGATTATACTTAAGCTCTTTTACATAGTACACAGGTTCAAAATCCAAGTTACCAGTTTTAATAACACCTTTACCAGTAACTTTACCATTTACTCCTCCTCCAAAGCTGACATCATGTCCATCAAAGTATTCAAAATTGGATAGATAGGACTTGTTGCCAGTCATGTGCCTTGAACATCCACTGTCTGTATAGCCTTGGTCTGATCTTTTTGTCCTTGGATGTTCCTGCACATATAATAAAGGAGTTAGTTTCCTTTGGAGACCCAAGCCATGATTGACTTGGATCTGCCTCGTGTATCAATATAGTTAAATCTATCAAAGGTCATTGATACACCATTGGGATTGTTTGTTGTGTTATTTTCTTTAGGTTTCCATTCCCAACGTGCTGAGGCCTTCACAGCATTTCCCATATTACCCCTGTTCTTGTTAACAACTTTAACAGTGGAAACTTTTGTTGGAGTAGTGGTAACTGCTGGTTTAGACTTAGGTACCCACTGTTGGTTATTTTGAACTCTTTCGTTATAAAAAGTCCTTTTTCCTGTTTGTACAGATTTAACAAAAGTTGTTTTAGCTTTTGCACTTGAAACAGGTGATTTTGGGTAAGAGTCTTTAGTTCCAGTTTGCAACAAGACAGTCCAGTTTTTCTTTTTGAAAGCAGTGTTAACATTATTGCAGTGGCAAGAGTTTTAAGTCCACTTCTCAATAAAACTGCTCTTGGGATCATGTTGCTGTGAGCATTAGGGTGTGATTTGTTTTGAGAATTATGTTCTTTCACCCTTGTGTTCCCATAAACTTCCATTCTCCCAACATGATAGTCACAATTAGCATGTAAATGGTCAAAGCTACCACAGATATAACATGCTTTATTGTTCATTACAAACTCACTACCTAGTTGTTGAGATTTTACATGATTCCAACTCCTCTGATTACCCCTAGGAGTTGATGACTTATTTCTATACATCTCAGCATACCTTACAGTTTATCTAGGTTTATTAACTTGTTTCCTAGGTTCCTCTGTAATGGTATTAACAACTTATGGGATAG
>LBNU01008402.1:2580-16641 GCA_014162995.1 Artemisia annua | reverse complement strand
GGCGGATCATAGGACGGTTTTACATATCCTTAGTCACCTTGTAACTCCATGACTATCCTATTGATGCCTTTGAACCAAATCATTGAAAATCTCTCAAAGTGTTTATGAATATAAAGCTTTGTGTTAACACTTTGAGGTTTTGGATTACTTATAAAAGACTCCCCCTCCACATATGCTTATGAATGTTTTCAGAAATTTGCATATGCGGGAAGAGTTGGCACTTTTTGAATTGATCCACTCTTAATAAACATATACCCGAGGGACACGTTTACGTTGCTTAGTTAAAGGGATGCATTATCAGTTTTTAGGTGATAACTAGCCCTAATAACTGACTTGAAGTTGTTAACATTCCTAAAAAGGAAGTTAGACCCGTCAAAGTAAACATCTAGAAAGAGTTTCTCGAAACGGTACTTTCTACTCGGATAAATCCTTTCGAATACTAACATTTGTTGTTTCGTCAATTCGTGGGTCAATTCTGAGTCGAGCTCGCACAAGACAAGACTTTTGACATCATATTTTAATCACTTTTCTTCTTCTCCCCCTCAAAAATAGCATATCAAATGTTGTTTTTGTAAACGTTTTGATTAAAATATGCCTTTTTGAGTCTTATGAGGAGAAATCAACGTTACTTTAAGATTTAAGAACGATGTTTGAAGTCAAGTACTCCCCCTCAACAAGTGATTACTTATTGAGGTGTAATACTTGTCTTTTGAGTAGAATTGAAGAAATACTGAAAGGTTTGATAAATTCTACTCAAAAGTAAGAAGCTTTTGCTCCTTATATTAGGATTGTGGCACTGATGCGTACCACAGGGTCCTTTAAGTACAAAGTGCGGGTTGTACACTGTTATGTGTGCACAAGCCTTTGTTTTAATACAAAATTTTGTTTTCTTTTAACAAAATACTCCCGCTCAAATAATGAAGTTTATTCGAGAGATAGTCTTCTTGAGCAGAATTTTGAATCGTATTTAAAAAATACTTTTTGAAAATTCTCGGGATGATTCTGCTCAAGGTTTTAGAAAACAGAATCAAGTATTATGCAACAAAGAATGCTTGAATATCAGATTAGACAACAACCTCGAGGACTGAAAACCTTTGTTTACTGAAATTTGAAATCCATTTGTAGGCTGTGTCAATCCGATTAAAAGATGTTGAATTCCATCAAGGACTGAAAACCTTTGTTTCATTTTGAAATACCACTCGTGGAATTAATGGAATTTTAAAACTCTTTTTATGTTGAAAGTTGTTTGATAAACCGGTGTTTCTCTTTGAGTTTTAAAATCAAAAGAAGAAGAATTCCATCTAGAGTTGAACCTCATGGGTTCTTTTTGAAGATTTGTGATGAATGGAAACCTTCCGGTAATTTGGTTGTTCAGAGTCATTCTTTTATTGCAGCCAAAGCATTCCAGATATTGAAAATTTGAAAGGTTTTGAATGACTTTGCTTTGGTTTCCACACTTGCTTTACCGGTGCAAAGCGAAAATGTAGAATTTTAAAAACTTGTTTCTCATCAGTTGAATCCATTTCCAAGTTTAGCCTTTTAACACATTGAGCCCTTTAACCTCAAAATATGTTCCATAAGAAACATTTTGACAATTGCTGAATTTTGACTTTCAATGGGATGACATGTACTTGCACACAGAGAAATGTATCAGGCACAAACAAGTATACAGATGAATCAAAAACTCATTCTAAATCTTTCTAATTGCTTAGTATTCTCAGATTATCACACAAGATCACAGATTAATTCATTCTCTCACTCGAAGTTTTCCTTTTATTATCATGGTTTGGGGTTATGATTTGAGACTTTGCATGCAGGTTAGCATCATAATGCAAGAATATTGAACAATCAAACGCCCTAGTAGTAGCAGCAATGACATCAACATCTTAAACCCTAGATCACATGATTTCAAACCTATGTTGTTTCTAATCGAGCAAACACACCAATCGAGCATTCTTTAGTGTCCTCTGAAGCTATATGAAATAATTAATTAGACTAAACACATAACAAAATGCCCCGATCGATAATTACATAGACCTTAGTTTCTGATTATGCCTTTTTGACCGTTGAAAAAATTTGAAACATTTAGGGAACAATTAGACAACAACCATGAAGAAATAATGAACACACAATTGTGGAAAAAGGAAGAGAAACAAATCGTTAGTCTGATTCGTTGAGGTATTTAATTATGCGTGAAACTTTTGAGAACATTTGTGGAAACATTGATTAGAGATCGTTTTATTTTCCATGCAATGACCTTTTACCTAAGTTTAAGACTTTTTGTGAACTTTACTCATTAAATATTAATAGCTTTTCCTTTTGAAGTCTAAACATAGTTAATGTTGGGATCACTGCAGAAAAATTTCTTTTCTCCCCCTCGAATTAGCATTTACTTTGTGAAGACTTTTTTTTTGCATATTTTAATTCGAGAGATCATAGAACTTTTGAAAATGAGTTTTTAATCTGAATGATGAAAAAACAAATTTTCTTGAAGAATTATGATAAGGTGTGCAAACTTCATGATTTTGTGAAAAATTTTCTCCCCCTCAAAATATGTTCCACTGATTGAATTTTGAAAAGTTTTACATATGAGGAACATGTTTTGAAGATTTGATGTTTGCACACCTTGAAAGATGATATTTTTTTTGAGTATCCACACAGTATAGTTCAATCGTAGCCTTTTCGACATGCTCCTTGATGAAATGATATCAGAGAGCAACATGCTTGGATTTTGAATGTTGAACCGTAATGCAGGAGATGGCAATGGCACTCTTGGGGTCACAGTACATCGGGATATTGTCAAAAGATATAACCATAATTCATGAGCTGAGATCGCATCCATGTGATTTGAGCAAAGCAGGCAGACATAGCTACATATCCAGCTTTTGTTGATGACAGTGGTGTATAATCCTGCTTCTTTGACCGTATCCTTTTGCTACCAAACGAGATCTGCTACGAGATATTGTGCCTTCAGTGTCCAGCTTGTTTTACCAAATCCATTAAAGTCCAATGATGTGTCGAAGGGTGATGTTGGTAGAACGTATGCATATTAGACGGATCCAAATTGCGAGAAGACGACTCTGCTATATCAGGAACGGTTGGAGCCGGTGCAAATGGTTTGTTGAAAGTATTTCCGTCATAATCTGCAAGTGCGGGTACTTCTTGATTTTGTTGATCAACAGCTGTATCATTGTTGTTGGAAGCAGTTTGATCTTCTGTTGTTGGAGAATCGATTGGAGGTGCATCTGCAGCAAAGGTCGTTGATGTAGATTCAGGTGTATCTTGAATTGGAATAGTATCAGGTTGTGCAGCGGAAACAGTAGATACATCTGGAGCACGTTATTCGATATTCTCGGTGAACAGAGGAGCAAACAAAGTTTCCAAATTGTTGACGGGTGAGTGATAACAGTTCAGCTGAAGGATCTGGGAACTTTAGACGGTTGGTTGCGGGTCCTAAGCTGTTGTACTCAGAAGCCATAACATTAAGCTCGGGTCCGAAACTGAGTTGTTCCGAAGCCATTATTTAAGTGCGGGTTTCGTACTCAAGTATACGAAAGCCATTCCTGTTAAATCTGCAAAGAAAGAAAGAAGAGACAAAGCAGAGAACAGGGATCCCCAAGTGTAATTGGGTTCCGGATGTTAGAAGCATAAAGTTGTAGTGTCAATTATCTTCTTGACACTAGAACACTCAATATCAATGATTTTCTTTCTCGCCTCAGGGATAGATTCTATGGATTTCACATTAGTTTTGGTGAAAATATCTAAAATCTTTCCTGTGGGAATCCACCTAAGACCAATCGCTTTGAAAATTCTACCCGTGGGTACCCACCTAAGGTTAGATCTAGGAGATGTTTTCCTCTTAGGTGCAGCGGAATGAAATGTGGGAGCATCACTTGGTTGAGAAAACCTATGTCCTATATTGATCCACTTCTTAGATTTCTGATTTATGGCTTTTGGTTCAACGGGTTTGTTTTTCTTAGTTAATTGAGCCTTTGCAAGTGAAATTCCCTTTGGAAGATATTTTAAAGAACCTACAACATGATTATTTAAACAACTACTCTTAGATGCTATCCAATTCCTATTAGTTTGTTGATTACTCTTTGGTTTTGGTTTACTACTACTAGCAGTGTTTTGCAATACAGTGGAAGGCATCATATGAGGTTTTGAACCTAGAATTCCATCTTTTTGAAGCAACGCAATATTCCTAGCTTTTTCTAGATCATAGTTCTTGTTCATGTCATTAATGTCATAGGACTCTTTACTTTTAATGCTCGGTTTAGACATTGTTTTCGAACTAATCCTAGATGAGCCAGGTATAATCACGTGTTGAGGTTTAGCAGACACAGATGCATTTTCCTTAGGCCAGGAGTGTGGAGTGACTGGTTTTGTCAAATGATTTATCTCAACATCTTGGGGGACAAACCGAGATTTTGAAAATTTGGGTCGTTCAGATTTAAATGCAGTTGGTTGTCTAACCACTGATGATTTTCTGATTGTTTGAAGAGGCGGTTTCCCCAAGATTGATGGTTTTGCAAACTTAGTATCCACACTCTGGCCAGTCAATCTTCTTAATTTGTTTTGCAATGCAGCATTTGCAAGCCCCTTTGCTTGAATTTGACCTTTTAAAAGCTCATTTTCCTTAACTAATGTATCCACACGTTTACTTAGTTCATTCAAAAACTGACAATTGTTGCCTGAAGTTAGAGATTCGTTTTGCAATTTAAGTTCAAGTGAGATGCAATGTGCCTCAAGTTTTGAAAAATCTTTTTGAAACTGGGCAATGGTCTTTTTGAGAAGCATGTTTTCAGATTCAGACTCAAGAGTTTGGTTTGATG
Source organism: Artemisia annua (assembly GCA_014162995.1). Lineage (NCBI taxonomy): Eukaryota > Viridiplantae > Streptophyta > Magnoliopsida > Asterales > Asteraceae > Artemisia > Artemisia annua. The sequence goes on along the minus strand of LBNU01008402.1, from coordinate 11,806 downwards.
TTTTAGTCATAAGATTATCAAGTAAGGGCTCAGGCTCAAGACGTTTGTCTGGACATTGCACAACATTCTGGTCAACCTCTTCTTCATTACTGAAGTTAGGTTGCCCAAATTGTTGTTTCTTATTAGCAGACATAATATGATCATCAGTAGATTGTACCTCAACCATTAGCTCTTTGTCAAAGTTGGGTTCTGTGTCATAGATGGGTATGACATCTTCCTCAACCATCTGTTCTTTGTCAAAGTTGGGCTCTGAGTCATAGGAGGTTCTGATCTCTGCACAATCATCGTCTGTATCATTCCCAAATTTGTTGCTGTCATTCGACTGTTCTAATTCTGTCCCACTACTTTCCGTGTCAACCAAACTAGCATCCAATGTTTTATCCGTATTAACCTTCCCTTCTTGAGTCTGCAACTTTCTTATATTCACCCTTTTGTTATACTCTTTTTCGTGAAGTATTCATTCAGCAATCAACTTCTCAATAGAATCCATTAGTTGGAGCAGTATATCTTTGAAGTTTTGAAAACCGAGTCGAGTGTATTCAAGAAAATACTTGCTTGTAATGAGAGAGTCATCGTCCGAATATAACCTTGTACAGATGAATTGCTGAAACTGTTTCTTAAGTACACAAAAGGCAGCCATGGATCCATTCTCGTGAAGTTCTTCTTTGTTAAGTTGATCTTCAAGTTGATCCATGTTGAGGAACATCGTACGAGGGAAAATCTCAACGTCTTCACCAAAGAGTGATGGAAATGCCCGTTTGAATCCATACTCGGAACGAGTTCCTACTAAGTCTTTGTTTGAAAGGACATTAAGGTGTGAATGAAGTAATCTAAAAGATGTCATGCATTTCTCAGTCATTACTTGCATTAGAACTTCTTGTGAATCACTGTCATGAGATCCTTGAAAAGCAGAGTTTGGTGGTGAAGGATAAGATGAAGGTTTAAATATGTTGTTGGTGGGTGAGGAGATTTGAGACTGCTGTTCATTCATTAGCGACCTTGATTGATACATTTTCTCTCCCCCGTGATTGTTGCGATGTAATCGGAATAATCAAACAAAATGTGAAAAGATGGTTAGATGACACACAAGGTCGATATATAGTATATAAGTTGTTTGTAGCTTATTCAATAATCTGTGATTACTGTGTGGCTTATTTTTAGCTTTTGCATTGCTGGTTTGACCAAAGTCAAACTGCCTAGGAATTAAGCTTGCATAGTGCTTATTTTTAAGCTTCTTAAAAAGTGTTTTTACAAAAGTTGTTCATTTTCAGTGTCAGAACAAGTCTCAAAAAGAAAATTTCAAAAATCATCACTTTTTAATAAAAGTGATAGTTTCTATTTAACATTTTTAATTTTCATTTTCTCTTTTTAAATTTTGTTAAGTGATATTCTGTTTTTATAATTTTACAAATTACTTTGTAACCTTAAGTATTTGTAGTAATTTTCTCAGAATTTTCTTTTGCCATTTAGTATTTATTAGATTTAATAATAGTTTATTTAGTTTTTAATTAAAACTATTAATTAAATTAAATCTGTATGAATTTATTCTACAGTAGTATTTTTTTATATTTTTCCTGTAATCCTTGCATGATTTTAAGTTTGTAGTAATTTTTCTAGAATTTTTACTGTTCATTTGGTAATCCTTAGATTTATTTTTAATTAAAACAGTTTAATTAGAAAAACCAAAAAGAAAATAGTTTTAATATTTAAAATTAATCTCAGATCCATTTTTATAATTTTCCTAGTTTATTAAGTTAATTTAGAACCTGTAAAAATTAAATTTTATAATTTTCCTTTTCATTTTCTAATTTTTCTCTTTTAAATAGTTTAATTAGATTTTAAGTATTAATTAAGTTTTTAATTTATAAAAAATTCACAAAAAGACAAAAATATTTCTTTTTAATTTTTTATAAATACTTTAAGTCATTTTAGATTTTTAGAAAATAATTTTGTAATTTTCTAAGTTAAATTTGTAATAAAAATCTTTTTAGGGATAGTTTAAATAGTTTTTAATTAAATTAAAATAATTTATATTAAATAATTAATATTAAATTAATATAATATTAGTAAAATATTTTCTTTTTAGATTTTAATTTTCTTTAAGATTAAAAGTTTTAAAATTTTCATTTTACACCCCTGTAGTTTAGAACTTGTCACTTTTAGTCCCTGTACTTTGCTTAATTACATTTTGTGTTACATATTCGTCATGTCTGTTATTGTGCATTTTCATTTTCAATTCCAAGCAATCAGTAGTGTAAAAATCAATCCAAATCTTTATCTGGTTACTATTCCTGAATCACTCATTCCAGAACGTTTTCCCAAAACACAATTTCAATCTCGCTGGGACATAACGACCCGGGAATACACTAAAACGTCTCCAAAATACAATTTCAACCTCGTTGGGACTTTAACGACCCGGGGAAACACTGTACTCTCCAGGATTTCATTGCATCTGGTCTTAAGCTTTCAGGGTTTATTTGTTACGGTTAGCCATTCACAAGTGGCTAGCTTGTGTGACAATACCTGTTGGTTCTGAGACCAATCATTTAGTCATAAGATTATCAAGTAAGGGCTCAGGCTCAAAACGTTTGTCTGGACATTGCACAACATTCTGGTCAACCTCTTCTTCATTACTGAAGTTAGGTTGCCCAAATTGTTGTTTCTTATTAGCAGGCATAATATGATCATCAGTAGATTGTACCTCAACCATTAGCTCTTTGTCAAAGTTGGGTTCTGTGTCATAGATGGGTATGACATCTTCCTCAACCATCTGTTCTTTGTCAAAATTGGGCTCTGAGTCATAGGAGGTTCTGATCTCTGCACAATCATCGTCTGTATCATTCCCAAATTTGTTGCTGTCATTCGACTGTTCTAATTCTGTCCCACTACTTTCCGTGTCAATCAAACTAGCATCCAATGCTTTAGCCGTATTAACCTTCCCTTCTTGAGTCTGCAACTTTCTTATATTCACCCTTTTGTTATACTCTTTTTTGTGAAGTATTCTTTCAGCAATCAACTTCTCAATAGAATCCATTAGTTGGAGCAGTATATCTTTGAAGTTTTGAAAACCGAGTCGAGTGTATTCAAGAAAATACTTGCTTGTAATGAGAGAGTCATCGTCCGAATATAACCTTGTACAGATGAATTGCTGAAACTGTTTCTTAAGTACACAAAAGGCAGCCATGGATCCATTCTCGTGAAGTTCTTCTTTGTTAAGTTGATCTTCATGTTGATCCATGTTGAGGAACATCGTACGAGTGAAAATCTCAACGTCTTCACCAAAGAGTGATGGAAATGCCCGTTTGAATCCATACTCGGAACGAGTTCCTACTAAGTCTTTGTTTGAAAGGACATTAAGGTGTGAATGAAGTAATCTAAAAGATGTCATGCATTTCTCAGTCATTACTTGCATTAAAACTTCTTGTGAATCACTGTCATGAGATCCTTGAAAAGCAGAGTTTGGTGGTGAAGGATAAGATGAAGGTTTAAATATGTTATTGGTGGGTGAGGAGATTTGAGACTGCTGTTCATTCATTAGCGACCTTGATTGATACATTTTCTCTCCCCTATGATTGTTGCGATGTAATCGGAATAATCAAACAAAATGTGAAAAGATGGTTAGATGACACACAAGGTCGATATATAGTGATTTCTGATTTCCCTCCAAAAATAGAATTTGAAAAATTTTCTCTCCCAGAATTTTGAAAATCACTATTAAATGCAATTCTAAGGTCACTAGAAAAATTTGAGTTTTAGAAATTTTGACGTCAAATTTCACTGAAAAAATTTGAATTTTGGCCTAAAATTTTGAATTTTTGGGCAAAATTTTCACCGTTATACCAAAATTTGAATTTCGCGTAAAAATTGAACGTTTAGTCTCCCATAAAAATTAAATTTTACTCAAATTTTTTTTTTAATAAGAGAATGAAGATATTAGAAAGAAACTTGTGTATAAGATGGATCTTATAGAAGGTAAGAAGTGTGGGTGAGTGAAGTGATTTCCAATTACGAAACTCAGAAGATTATCGAGAAGAGTAGAAGAAAAAAAATTATCGAGAAATTTTGAGAAAAAAAAATTTTCGAAAATTTTTGAAAATTATCGAGAATGTTCCTTCTTATAGATTTGTGAGATTTCGAAAATTTTGAGGAAGATTTCGAAAGATACTGAAATTATCGAAAATTTTGAACAAGTTTTCGAAAAACTAACATAGTTTCAAAAGTTCTCGAAAATTTTAATCAAAAGATCTCGAAAATTTTGTAATCAAAAGTTCTCGAAAATTCTAATCAAAAGTTCTCGAAAATTTTGTAATCAAAAGTTCTCAAAAATTTTAAACTTTTCGAAATTTTCCAACTTATCTAAATTATACAATTTAGAAAGTTATGACGAGTCGAAGTGTTCTATAATCTTATACAAGATATAGAAACACTGAGTAAACCACCGATTTTGATGTAAAGGCTTGAGGAAAGTTTTAGAAAGTTTGGGGTTTGTAAATAAAATCTCGAAACTTTAGGGTCTTGAGTATTTCGAAAGTTTTGACAGATTTTGAAAATGATTAAAAGCACCCTCAAAACTGATTTTGAATCCAAGATTTTTGTACTTTTGGTCTTAAAAAACTAAAACAATAAGAAAGTTGTAAACTTTAAGGTTTTTAAGAAACTTTTAAAGATTTAGAAACTTTTTGAAGATTTTGGAAAATGATTAAAGCACACTTAAGACAAGTTTTAAATCCAAGATTTTTGCACAACTAACCTTAAAAACACTAGATCTATAGGAAAGTTGCAAACTTTAAAGTTTTTTAAGAAAAAATTTAAATTTCAGAATTATAAAGAAAAATAAGGTACGAATTTTCTTAAAAAACTAAAAGATTTAACAAAAGTTTGAAACTTTCTTGTTTACAAAGGTTTATAACACTATTTTGTAATCAAAAGAGTGCTAAAACCCAAGAAATAAACAGGAAAAAATCAAAACTTTATGTTAACGTGGCAAAAAAAAAATCGTTTTTGGAACAAAATGACACAAAACACTTCCAAACACCTTCTTCTAGCGATGATACCACTTGTTAGGTCACCATATTGTAAACACAAGTATTGATTGATAGAAATAAGATGAGAAATAGAGTTTGGTTGATTAGATCAAATATGAAGAATAAAAGTGCAAGAGTTTCCTTATGTAAATGAAATAACCAACAAGAAATAGGATTACATGAGAGCCCTATTTATAGGAGAGGAGCTAGGGCAACACTTCCCTATTCCTTCCTTTCTTAAACCTGTGGGCTTAAGGCCCATTGGACGTGTAATGGACTTTACACGTTTTACATGATAAGTTAAATATTCTAGCAACCTATTACAAATACTGAAATAACCGAGACTTGATAAAATGTTGATAAACTTAGGTCCTAACAATACATTTATTAAAAATATTACTAAGAGAATTAACAGATGGGTTAAGGCGAGAAATCACATGTATCCATGTTTCATACACATGTAGTAGGATCTTGAAGTGATGCAACAGTTGATGTAAACTGACGTTGGTCCTGAAATGCATTCGGCATTGCACCAGCAACTTAGGCTGGCCCAAATCCAGATGGAGTGTGGACCAGTAAAACAGGCCTAGCAGTGGACCCATGAAGCATACCTAGTGTTGAAGAAATCCGAAGTTGAACTAATAAATCATTCTGGGCCTTTAGTAAGTCCACCATTTGCGTCCGTGTTAAATGAGAATAAGGATTAAGCTCAAGAAAAGGAAATGAAGTACTCGACTGTAAGGGAGACCAGAGGGATGAATGTGACGTTGCTTTATCTCGTGATGTATTATTAGCATGCAAAAACTAGCATGAATTCCCAAACCGACATAACACCTTAGTAAAGTTAAAACAGACCTTTGTTATAGGTGTTGATGTTGGACCTTGATGCGAGTTTTGCAACCTCACAAAAGGTTTTACCTCTCAAGGGATCTTGAGAGATTTTGCAATCCTCCAGGCAGTGTACCTGATCGTTGTAGTGTAGTGTAGGTATGTCCGGGGATTGATCGTTCTATAGGGGAATAGTGTCGTTAGGATTGAAGAATAGGTCAACTAGGTCTAAGGGTGAGGGATGAGTCTTTTTGTATTTTTATGTTTTATGGAAAGCAAGTAAAATCTCAGGTATTAGAAGAGTGGGCGGAATTAGTTGCTAGTCAACTAACCCAAAAGCTACTAATTAACAAAATAAAATAAATAACAAGAAAAGTAAATGTGGTGAACTTCTTATATGAGACAAATGTGTTTACTTAGATTTCACTACTCCCTAGTTATCTCTTGTTAATTTGTTGAGTTGTCACAATTGTTTTGTTGAAGGATTGTTTTCCTTAATACCATTCGTAGGGGCATGTACGTCCTTCCCCAACCCTATGCGTATCTATTTACTCTTATGACGACACGTTTAGTATCCTATCATAGACTCCTCAACAGCTACTCATGCATTAAATACAATCAATAAAACAGTAGTACACATCTGATTGCATTTCATAAGACGTTCAAGCTTTTTACCGTATAGGAGATTAGCCAGTTTTCTTAAGCCTAACTCGAGTCAATCAACCAAACAACAAACCAAAATTCAATAAATATGTTTCATTAGATCCAAGCAAACACTAAGTAATCTAAACTAACATGTTAATGTAAAGAAAAGACAAACAATTAATGAAACAACACATAGACATATTGAATGATTAAAGGAAGACCTTATCTTCAATTGAACATGGAAGAAAAGAGGGTTTGAAATCCTAAAAATACTGTAAAAGTCAGACTAGGGTTTATCTCCAAAGTTGCACCCCTAATGAACGAAAAATCCAAAACTATATATAGAGATACAAAGGTGACGGCGTTAGGTTATGAGTCCTGACGTCGTCATCTCGCCGTCATTAGGGTTTCGTGATGCCCAATCTAGCTTCTTGACGTCGTCACTCATTATTTCTTCTGGGTCGTCTCTTGTAACTTTTGTATGTGACGTCCTACTCCCATTTACACGTGACGTCGTCACGTGTAATTCCTCCAAAAGTTTTCTGGAGCGTTACTTGCAATTATTTCCACCTCTTGAATCTTCAAGTGACGGCGTCGCCTTGTAAGGCGTGACGTCGTCAGGTGTATTTTCCAGCCTTGTTTCTTGATTTTGTGGGTTTCTTCACTTTTAACTCCAAAAACGTCCAAAATGCTCCATTTTCCAGAATTCTCATCCCATGTACCTAAAATGAGAAAAGAAGCGATTTGAGGTAATATTTGACCATATATTTACGATTTAGGGCTTAAATGACCCCCTGAAAGCATATCAAATAAATCCTTATCTAATATCCTACAGTTGGGATTTGCTTGTCCTCAAGCAAATGAGCTTTTACACCAATCAAAATACGAGTTAGGGGTCATTTAACATTAATAAAAGTAATTACAACAAATGATTGTTCTACCTTAGTCAAAACAAGCACGGAAATTATATACTAGCACCTCAATTTAAGTGTTTGGATACTCTCATCTCTTGGGTATTATAAATTTATATATCACAAATAGAAATGAAAAAATATCACTCACTACCTGTCATAGCAAATAGATTACCATAGGCTTGGGAAAGGATCAAAACCTCCACCACTTTGGTGTAAGCACCTAGGATAAACTATCAAGGGTTGTAACGTTAGGTGTAAGGGTATGGAAAAACACGGTTTGTTGGATAAGGGATAATTTACTGGTGGCAAGTGAATTGTCTTGGTTAATTACATGTACAATAGGCGTTGCTAAGCCAAGACTCGACTCAACTTAAACTAACTACGACTCTTTTTGATATTTTTCAAGACACTATAATAACTTAAACATAAATAAAATAAATGGGATGGTAGTCCGTATGTTTTTTCTACTTTTCTTTTTCTACTTTTTTTTTATTTTTCATGTTTTTCGATTTTTTTTTTCATACACTCTTGTCCTTCCATCCAAATTATTACATCGTAGGGAGCTCGTTTCCTCCCTACACTTGAACTTTTACATAATTGGAAATAAAGACTCGAATTAAGAAAAACGAAACACTTGGAGTATGATAGATTCGCTTCTTGGCTAGTGAAAGCAAGAACCACGGGTATCGTTGTCCCAACGAGCGTTGAAATTGATCTAGTCACTCAAGTCGTGAGTTATGTGAGATGAATGGGTTGAAAAGAGTTGAATTTGTTTTAGTTATACTACGAAAGGTTTGCATAAAGTTTAAATGAAATAAAGAACGATAAGTAAGGAAATAAGTTTAACTATGAGAGAAAACATGAGACTAAGTGAAGCGAAAAAGAATTAAAAGNCAGAGTACTTTAAAACATTAACGTATATATAGGGGTAATAAATGATGTTCTTCTACATTACTCCATAACACTAGTACTTTACCCGTGAGTTCCAATCGTCCCAAAACAATATGTACAAAATATGACTCGACTTATCAACCATGTAATCAATTAAACAATTAACTAAGGGTTTAAACATGTAACAATAATGCACTAAAGATGAGTGCATACAAGGTAGGTTAAGGCTATTTGGGTGTACATTTGGGTTGCATTGTAAACAAATTATTCCTTTAAGTAAAATGCTTAAAGTTAGAACGAAAAAGATAGGCTCTGAGAGGTGTACTAGGGGTATCGTGTACTAAAAATGAGTACATCACAAAGGTGTGGGAAAATTACTTGACCAATGAAGTCAACGTAATTATAATACAGGTGTAAAACAAGGGTTATCCTATTGCCTCTTATCATATAGTAAATCCTAACTACACAAATGTAGTCTCACTAGCGGTCTCGGGATGCATCGCTAACGCAAGTTCTAGAATCTAAATACTACCTATTGATATAAATAATGCATAAAAACGTTGTTTATATTTTTCGATATCTCTACGTTTTGACGATCACAAAATGTAAAATCATTAAACGTAAGATTACTACGTAAACAAGTATTAAGTTAGTTTATATCATTTTATCCAACTAAATCACTTAAGGTATGAATAAACAATTGCTTAATACATTTCATGATCAAAGGGGTATTTAATTAATTATTACAAAGTTTATTAAATAATATAAACATATTATATATTTTTGAAAAACACTTTTGGTAATAAAGGAAAATGTTTAAATCATACTAAATATATGAATTCAAATTTTTAACCAAAATCAGTTAGTTTTTCACCAAATAAACTTTCCCCAGAAAAAGACAAAGAATCTGGCCGTTACAGGTGG
>LBNU01008401.1:164111-183292 GCA_014162995.1 Artemisia annua | reverse complement strand
AAAAAAAAAAAAAAAAAAAAAAAAAAAAAAAAAAAAAAAAAAAAAAAAAAAAAAAAAAATGAAAAAACGTTTGCCAACAGTAACAATTATGATTAAGTTTATGAGGAGAGTTATATTAAATACCAAACTTTTCTTACATACCAAAGGACTCATCCCCACCATCCATCTAAAAAGAAATTAATGGTTGAGATTAAAAGCATTTTAATATTTCACCCATTTTTATAATTTAAATATCTCTTAAATCGTTAATCGTTAAGCGAAAATAATTACACCATCGCGATGAGCATTTAATTATCTTTCTATAGATGGGCACTTTGATATACTTTCGACAAAAAATTTTTTTTTCTTCATTTTTTTCACTTTTTTTTCGTGGCCCAAAAATATCATATATGATATTACATATCATATATGATATATAATATTACATATCATAAATATGTGATTTTTTCGGCCACGAAAAACAACGTGAAAAAAACGAAAAAAAATTGTCGAAAATATATCAAAGTGCCTATCTATAGAAAGATAATTAAATGCTCGTCGTAACAGTATATATTTTTTCGCTTAACGATTAACGGTTTGAAAGAAATTAATATTTGAAAAAAAATGATGAAAGTGGGTTTTTTAAATTGTTGGGATTAATCTCATCCATTAAATCAAATAAAGATGGTGGAAAAATGGAGGGTGAAGATTAGTGCCTTGGTATTTAAAAAAAGTTTGGTCCTCAAATTATCTTAAATTTAAGTTTATTATTATATCTATGAAAAGATTCGCATTAAAACAACCCTTTTCATGAGTAGACGATCATAGGCGGTCTTAACTCTTAACACATTTTGCTCACACATTGCGACAGGATTAAAATGATTTTGTATGATAAAATTGTGATTCATAAATGTTCAATAATATATATCGTGACGCAAATTTCTAAGTTATATGAAAATAATTGTTAATAGTAAAGAAGTGTAAAAGTTTAAGGTGAAAATTATACAGTGAATATGAATGAACAGTGTTTTGTTTTAAAAGTGAGTCAAATTTAAGTTATACGAAAATAATTGTTAAAAATAAAATAGTGTAAAAGTTTAAGATTATAAGTGTAAATTATATAGTGGATATAGAATGTATAAATATTAAATTGTTTGGTGCAACATTTTATACGCACATTACGGTGATGACAAGCGTTATAAGTACAACATTTTATAAACGCGTTATAGGTACAACGTTATGGTGATAACAAGTGTCATCCGGGTTTTTTGTTCTTTTATTTCGTTTATACTTGTTGTGTTCACGAATAAGGGAAATGACGAAGAAGATGTATGGTACTTATTTTATTGAGTAAAGTTTAAAATACATCCTTTTAGTTTGTCCCGTTTTATTTCGTTTATGCTTGTTGTGTTCACGAATAAGGGAAATGACGAAGAAGATGTATGGTACTTATTTGATTGAGTAAAGTCCAAAATGCATCTTTTTGGTTTGTCCCGTGTCTCGCTTTACATCATCGTGGTTTTTTGGGCACAAAACCATCCCTCCGTTAGTAAAGTTGGCACAAAACCATCCATCCGTTAGTAAAATCAGTCAATGAGGACTAACGATTCAAATTATTCTCCGTTATCTCCTAACGCAAGTGAAAATATTTTAATCGTTAGTCCTCATACATCTCCTAACCGATTTACGTTTCCGTCTATTTTTCTCATGTTTTTATCCGTTTTCGTCCGTTTTTACACGTTTTCGTTCGTTTTTTTACGTTTTCATACGTTTTTTTTATCCGTTTTAAACGTTTTCTTCCGTTATTCTCACGTTTTTAATCTGTTTTCGTCCGTTTTTACGTGTTTTCGTCAGATTTTTCACGTTTTCATACATTTTAATCTGTTTTCATACGTTTTTATCCATTTTCGTCCGTTTTTTCAAATAAGTTTGATGATTTACACAAGTTATAAAATTTACAAGAGTTTGTAAGTTTGTAAGTTTATAAGTTATGAATTTGGTCGAAAATCGCTTAAGTTTTGTTAGTAAACAACGCTTGTTTTGCATTTTCAAGTTAAAATCTCACGAGTTTAGATGTAAACAACAATCCAGACAACTTTCATGTTTTACACTTTTGATGATTCTGACCAGAAAGGGGTCAAAATCGTGATTTAAAATCGATACAGAAACATTTTTATCAAATGTCAAGTTTTCTTTTAGTATACTTATCTAATCAAAATATATATATATATATATATATATATATATATATATATATATATACATATATATACGGGAATGAATAGTAGAAGTGAATAGTAAAAATACGAGGATAAATAGTAACATGAAAATATGAATTGTTACAGTTTCATACGTTTTTATCTATTTTCATACATTTTTATCCGTTTTTATACATATTATATGTGTAAAAATGGATGAAAACGGATAAAAATATAAGAAAAACGAACAAAAACGTAGAATAATAGACGAAAACGAATAAAGTTTTATGAAAACAGATAAAAACGTATAAAACGTGAGAAAAACAGAAGAAACGGATAAAAACATGAGAAAAATAGATGAAAAAGTATAAAAACGGACGAAAACTGATAAAAACGTATGGAACGTGAGAAAGCCGGACGAAAAAAGATAAAAGCGTATGAAAACGTGAAAAAAAAACTGGCGAAAACATGTAAAAAAGGATGAAAACGGATAAAACGTAAGAATAGTCAATGAGGACTAATGATGCAACTATTTTAACTCAATGAGGAATAACGATGCAAATATTGTTAGGAGACAAACGAAAATAATTTGTATCATTAGTCTTCATTGACTGATATTACTAACGGAGGGATGGTTTTGTGCCAACTTTACTAACGGAGGGATGATTTTGTACCAATAAAAACCATGTGGATGTAAAGCGAGACATGGGACAAATCACAAGGATGTATTTTGGACTTTACTTTATTTTATTTCATTTTACAAAAAATAAAATTACATTTAGGTCTCTAAAGTTTATTTACTTTACCATTTTAGTCCTTGATTATTTAATTTCTTGCCTAACGTAAAAGAAACTTGGGTATATGATCCATGTTACGACAATGGTTTTTTTTTTTTTTTTTTTTTTTTTTTTTTTTTTTTTTTTTTTTTTTTTTTTTTTTTTTTTTTTTTTTTTTTTTTTTTTTTTTTTTTTTTTTTTTNTTTTTTTTTTTTTTAAATAAATTGAAAAGAAAAGAAAAAAACTTGGCGTGTACGTATAACATGTTATAGCTGAAGAGTGTATTTTTCAAAATTTGTGTTATAGAAATGTTATAATGTACAAGTTGATGTGACGTGCGGATAAACTACACTGCACCTAGCACTCTAAAAACTAGTTTGTTATTTGTAGTTTAATGTAAAATTATTTGTACATAAGTAAATGATGTCGATGACACCTACATCACTTTTGTCATTTCTCAACGAGATGATTTGTACACACGACTTTTGTTAACGAGATGATTTGTACACTATCAAATGTGTCATGACATTCCACAATATATTTTATAATATGATGCGGTACAAATCATCTCCCATTCTGTTACTTGCAAGAGCAAGCGCTGTAATTGTTTTATGTCGATCTTTTAGTCGAAAAATGCTTTTGTGTCAAACATAATGGCAACACCGAACCATCCAGTAATATAATAGTTAGCTTGAGGTTATTAAGTACTTTGGGATTAATTATTCAAATAACACATAGTGACCAATCTTTATTTGTATGAACGAAATTCTTTTCAATTATACTGGTTAGTGTGTTTGAATAACAATTCTTGTGTGGTGAGTGCAAAGGATTCCTTTATGCTTCTAAAGAGTTTGATTCCAAAAGTTATGAACTCCTTCAAGAGAGTATATTAATTTGTATTTTTGTGATTGATACGATGTAAAAGCGATAGAAATAGAGAAAACGTTGTGTAAAATTCTTTGTACATAGTCTACTCAAGTAAACTGTTTGAAGGTGACTGTAACTTTTCTATAACTTCCTCGATGATTCGCATATGGTAGTTGATTCTTACACGACAGATAATTTCACGATTCCAATTTGCTCTCCACACTACAAGAAGAGGACATATAAAACATAGGGTTAATGTTATAAGATAGCATTTTACATTTTTCATTGAATTATTTTAGTAATTAAGCTTTTTCGTGTAGATTTAGTAATTATTTTCTTATTTTTCAACTTGTGATCTGCAAAACCGGTAAAGTTGTCTAACGTGTCATAAGTGATCGTCAAATATAGATGTGTTTTAACTATTTGGCTAATGAGTTAAGGAATCGAGGAAATTTTTTTTAACATCCATAGATTTTTCATTTTCCTTTGACATGTCAGCAAAACCACGTTCACATTTTACTGTAAATAATGCACTTTGTATATCTGGACCGGTTATGCAATTCACGTGTTAACAAAAAATTACTGTAACACTATTTTAAACCACCAACAGTATGTGCAGTTATCAAACTGGTAGGGGGAAAAAAAAAGTAGTTACCTAAATAGTTTATTTTCAAAAGTATAATGCAATTTTATGACATTAACCCAACGGGTAAGGATCCAGTGAGAAGAAAACTTAAAATGAGAAGGATGAGAAATAACTATAACCACACATTTGAGATGCATCGACTTGATTTAGATGCATCTCTATTCATTTAGATGCATCACAATTAGTTTCGAAAGTGATTTTGAAGTAAAAACAATGAAAAGTAGTACTAACAAAAAATTTGACTCGCAGAGGACGAAAAATGTATAATATTCGTCTAACTTGATGAAATGCATCTAATATATGTATATGTATCTAATTTTTTGCTAGAAAATATATTATGGTGCATGTAAAAGATTAGGGATGCATCTAATTCAATTCAATGCATCTCAAATGTGTGGTTATAGTTATTTCTCATTCTTCTCATTTGATCCTAAATCTTAACGGAATTACATATGAATGGGAAAAGTTTTGAATGGTCATGGAGAAATATTTGTGCAAACGTAAATCTGTTACACATGAACTAGCCAAATCCAAATATTCTATACTTTGGACACTTTAGTAACTAGCCAAATCTAAATATTCTATACTTTGGCATAAAGTTTTTACGATCTTTGTAACATGCTACATGCTCTCTTGTAACACGTCGTTTTAGTGGTCAAATGACATCTCATTTTCATGTGCAGAGATTGGAAATCTTATCTATCTAGAATCAAATAACGGGAAGTCAAAGATATACTATGTTATGTAATATTAACTTTTAGAATTGCACGAATACATCCTTTTCATTCTTAATGATATATAGTTATCTTCTACTCCTATTATTGTTTCTTATATTATGGAGTCAAACATGGTACATGACCTAACCACAATTATTTATATCTACATCATTACATGTGTGTATAATAAGCCTTCAAAAGCATGTATAGCAACGACTCTTATTTTCCACATGACGGCTTGAAAACACATAGTAGTTGAATTTTATTTTCTTCAAATATCACTGATGTTTGATCAAAAAGTGTAGACTAGAAGTGGTTTTTGATTAAATATTAATTGTATTAAAATATTTATTAACAAAAATTTAATATATATATATATATATTTTTTATGTGATTCACTTAAAACGTCATCATTCATTCAAGTAATCTACGGAGTACAATACTTTCGCCTACCATCATACTTGATTTTTAATACAATCAATGTGATTTACCATTTCAAACAGAATCACATATGATTTTATCTATAACAGTTACGTCTTCTTCAATATCCATGTTAGCATCTGTTTCTACAATAACTTAATTTTTTTCATCCATAACCCGATTTTTGTTGGTAGCAACATGATTTTCGTCATCAATAACCTGATTTCGTCCTCCATAATCAGAGTATAATCCATATCTAACTAAGTGTTTGTTACTGATAATTTTGAACCTAAATTCTAGCAAAAAAACCAAAATTGATCCTAATTTTGAAAAGTTATGATCATTGACGAAGATTTATGATAAAATCAACAATTATTAAATGTCTATGAAGTCGAGTTGATGTTTAATTTTGATTGTGTGTTTGTGAAAATCAAAATTCTAATTCTTTTGGTGAAGAATGAAATAGATCGAGTAATTTTGGCTTTTATATGTGACGAAATGTGTAAAAAACAGATTTAATCGAAGCCATGGATGACAGTGGAATAGAAGTTGAGAATTTGATATTTTAAATGTTAGTAAAAAAAATTTATATGTACCTCATCTCTAAACCGGTTGAGGTTGAGGTTGACTGGAGCATGCAACCTAGCAAAATCAAGTTTTCATAAGTTAAAGTCAAAACATGTTATAAGAATTTTTGTGTCCATTTTTAAAGTACGTTTATGTTTTCACACCAAAGCCCGCAAGTTAGTGGAGTTTATTCTAAAATTACACTGTACATCACACCAGATCAAGCGATTATACTCTGACCTATATTTAAGTTGGTGTCCTTGCGAAATAATAGCCAAGGTGACGATCGGTGTGTTTGTTAAAAGTAGTAGTGAGTGGGCAGTAGCAGTGAGTTGTGAGCAATAGTCATAGCTCATCGCCGACAACTTTTTAAAAAAGCATTGGAAAAATGAACATTCTTAAAAAATAGCAAAACTCACCGCTCTTTTGCCAAACGACTAATAAAAATCAAAATGTTCATTGCTCACCGCTCATCGCTCAAAAAGCTCCACACCGCTCCGTGCCAAACATACCAATACCTTTAATCATGGTATTACGGGGTTTGTTATACATCGGAGGTGGGTGTTAGAATGTTAGGTCGTGGTTTCCATACAACTAAGTTGGTCTAGTATATATTAGTAAGGCTGTGTTTGTTTTTTATTTTTTGCCTCTTAACAGCCTCTGAATGGGCACTGTGTCTGAATCGGTCAGACATTTTGACGTTCAGACCGTTTGTTTTTTATTTTCCGTTCAGACGCGTTCAGATGCAGTAAGATCTTAATGGTTTAGACTTGAGAGGGGTGTCTGAATGTATCTTGTTGCCTCTTGCTGACACAAATAAAAACCCAAAAAAAATTAGTACGAGCAAGCAAATGTGCGGTTCAAACATGAGTTTTTTTTTTTCCCGTTCAGATGCGGTCAGATTCAGACATTTACGCATCAGATTCAGATTCAGATGTGCGGTTCAGATTCAGATTCAGACCCTCTTAACAAACAAACACCACCTAAGTTGGCTTCAACGAATTTTAGCAAACAAAACAAATATTTAACATAGGAAAATTTTGTCTGACGATCGAATGATTGTTAATGACTTTAATGGTCACTTTCTAATCTCTTAGTCAAACCGATTTACGTAAGTTATATCATTCTTTTCTTTTAATACATTATTTGATTTAAATATTGTCTAAGGCCCATTAAGTTATACTAATTGAATTGGAATTATTTAGACGGTAACGACTAAAAAAAGAAAGTGTTCTAGTAGCATGACGTATAGCTTGAAGTGGATTGGTGTTAATCGAAAAGAATATAATGTTATGTGATTATGACATGCAAATATGTCAAGCTTAGTATCGAACTAGTTCTAATAATTGGAAAAAAAAATACTCTTTTTAGTGTTATTTTATCCATGTTTGGTTTTAAATTATTTAATAATACCATGTGTTTCATGCAAATCAAGTTTATTTCAGCAGCCTTTATTCTTTTTGAAAAGTCTAACCAACTCCACATGTAGATTTTGAAAGAAGCAGTTTGTATCTTTAGACTGATCAAAGTTTGATTTGAAATTTATGCATGTTTGTTGTTAATAGAGTTTGTATAGACTCGTTTTTTTTGTAACCACTAAAAAAATATAAACATCCTCCATATTTATATCTTCATAATTTTTGTAACATCCTCTATCATTTTTTTGTAAGTTTAGAACCTTATGATAAAACCGAAAAAGATATGTCATATGTCTCCAAAATCCAAATATGTTGGGTATGACCCAATATTAGTAACCTTAAGTAAGCCTTTTTTCAAAGGTGCATCACATTAACAAAGCAATTGATTTCTACACATTTGTTTTGCATGTATATACACAAATGCATGATATAGATAGTTGTACTGTCTTTACGTTCTGCGGCTTATACATTGATGTATGCAAATCGAAAAACAATGTACACATATCACATCCTCATTGAAAAGTCGTAGAAACAATAAACTCATTTAAAACACGACATCAGCTAGTATAAGTTTTTTGGACTCATAGCTTTACAAACAGCTTATAAGTTCAGATATGCAGGCCTTTATAAAGGTTTGTAAGAAAGTAAATCAATGATTAAAAGCGTACATCAAACTTTAATATTTTTTAAAAGGAACCTTGTTCAAGCTACATGCAAAAAGTTGAGCTTTTTGTCCTCCGATGTACACAGCTTAGCCAATTCCCGTGGTTGTTTTCCAACTCTTTCTTGACTATCCCAGGATGTTTATCCAGCTGTTCGTTCTCGGGGCTCTTATAAAACCTTCGGGCAGCCTTACCATTAGGCTACCTCGGAGATGGTACATTAAACTCTAATATGTTACGTGATACCAATCTTAGAACTACGAAATACTTATGGCTGGCAATTAAGGACTCACCACACTCCCATCTACCATGGCATATTGTTTTAGACATAGTATTTAAGTGGTTCAACAATGTACCAGCATTCATGGTCATTGTTAGGATTCTTAATGTACAAAATTCATGTACTTCTGCAGAAATTAATGCAGGAGTAAATCAGGCAGAAAAAGAATCTTAGTAACAGTACAGAACAGCTTTTTTCCAGACAAATTATGGCCAAATATAAAAATAAGAAACAGTGTTGGACCTGTAAATATTGATCAGATTTTGTACAAATCAGCATCAAAGTTTGTACAAATCAGCATCAAAGGGATCAGATTTTGTACAAATCAGCATCTATATTGGAATCTTTGAACTTTGGTTCTGAAGTCTCTCATTTCGAGTGCATTCATCCTGACATAAAATCTCGTTTAAAAGAAAATACGCGTCGAAATAACTTGAGAATCGAGCAAGACACGGTTCATGGTACTAATGTAAATTATCTATGTTTTTCATTCGTAGTCTCTTTGTTAACTAGGTGAACCAACTTCGAGTTTTTTTTGTTTAAAAGTTCTTATTGGCCAACCTAATATAATTCTTCAACTTACAATAAAGGCCAAGAGAAAAGTTAATATGAGCTCAACTTCTGCTCCCACCATCCCAAAAGAGTTGGAACTATTCTTGATTAATTTGCTGTATTCAGTATTAATTGCTATATGTTTGTTTATCCTAAAATGCTCAAATTGAAATTTTACTTACCTAAGGTCCCATAGGGTTCTGCTAATTATGTCAAATATTAGACAGGTAAATCCGTAAATGCATAAAGAACACTAAATATATCATCAGACTTGCCATATGACAATGTTGCGTGATAATGTAGCATTATTGCAAGTGGTAAGCAAAATAGAAAATAAGACCAGTGGCCAGGCAACATCAGACCACGACAAATGCAAAGAAAACAAGTATAATTGGATCAATTAACATGTTAGGAAGGAGACTGCTATTTGTTACATACCCCAACTAAGGATTTGATAGATAGCCTTCAAAATTATAGGTTCTACTGAAACTTTCAAGAGGTCAGCCGTCTTTCAAAATTCATTTAAAACTAAAGACGACCTTAACCAATAATTTATTAGCTAACTAATTATCTGGTCCACACCTTGTATAGAAGGAATACCATTATTGTTAAATCGGGTTGAAAGCCTAACATATATTTACTTGTCAACAACTTCAGTAAACAAGAGCTATAACGAGAAGAAAACTGATAACTAACAGAGGTATTGATTGTTTTCCTTACTTGAAATGCCTTTAACAGAGTATAGCAACGCCGTTTCTC
Source organism: Artemisia annua (assembly GCA_014162995.1). NCBI lineage: Eukaryota > Viridiplantae > Streptophyta > Magnoliopsida > Asterales > Asteraceae > Artemisia > Artemisia annua. The sequence goes on along the minus strand of LBNU01008401.1, from coordinate 173,452 downwards.
TAAGTTTGCTGCAGCATGCTTTTTCTTCAAAGCTTCACAAGCTTTCTGCTCTGCTTGCAGCGTAAGTTGCACATTTTGGAGCTTCTGCACAACAAAAAGTACAAGAAATAAGCATCCAAATATTCTAAGATTAATGTGATTTTTTGCTATTTTGGAGAAAAAGTAAGATATATGATCATAAAAATAAAACTCACTCTTATAATGTTGCATGGCAGGGGAAATTGCCAATGAAGGTATTTATTACCTGTTGGATACTCTTTGAAATTCCCTCCAATGGAGCTAGTCACTGTTGCACGGCCAGCAGGAGTATTAAGCGCATCATGAAACTGTTTCAGTTTTGCATACAACAAAAAACGAAAGCAATTACAGTAACGATAAAAAAAAATCATAATAAATCATGTAAATCATTGTAGTTTGGCAAAAACATATTAGCTGGAATCAACATAGGTTTAAGTTTAGTATGAAGTTCAAAACATAATCATACGAATTTTTTTTTAGTTTTTGTCATCTATGCCATTCAAAACTAACAGGAATTCCAAGAAGTCAAGAGGCAGCCCAACCAGACATGTTTTATTATATCATGTACATCATTGTAGTATGAGATGGGATATATTGCAGAATACAAACTTAAGTAATGAAATTAGTGAGGTCAAATAAAGAGAAAATACAATCACTCGCAATGGGGCGTGTATTGCAGAAGCCATTAGTGCATATGGCCCTCAAGAAGGCTTGAATGCATCTCACATGAGACATTCTTATCTGAAGATCTGGAAGTTGTTGGAATGACCTACTAGTATAACTTACTATGTTATTTTGTACATTAATACATTCAATCGGACAATAATATGTTTGATGATAGAGGAGGAGGTTACTAGTCTTGGTCTCAATCTTGGTCTTGGAGCATAAAAAAATATTCAAAAGTTTACTATGTGCAATGAGGTATCAAGCTTATGAGAATTAAGATTAGCTATAGACACCTTAGACAAGATACATGCGACAAAAAATGATATGCATGAAGTGTTCTTTGTATAGAACTTAATCTAGTTCAATGTCAATAGGAGTATAGGACTAGTAACCAAGGCTAAGCTTGATTAGACAACTCATGAAAAGATACAGGAGGCATTAACATGTTTTTCATGTGGTGTTCAAGGTTCAGGTATTTCAGACGAGCGTATAACAGAATTTCAAATTTTCAATGGCACAAATAAATCATCAAAGAAGGCATGACAAATAACAGATGTCTATTGCATAACTGAACAAAGAAATAGACTTACATAGTAACAATCTAGACAAGACCGTGTGTTTAATGTACCTGTGAACTCATGGAGTTTAACAAGGATGTTTCCTTTAGCATCAGATCTTTTATTTCCAACAAAGCGTTATAGGTAGCATAGTATTTACGAGTTTGCCGAAGCTTTCCCTGTGCATCAACAAACAGACGGGAAAAACATCAAGACAGATAACTTGATATCCTATGAAAGAACTGATGCACTGATCAAAAGAAAACATATCTGACATACCTGGATGTGAGCATTAAGTTCTGAAAACCGACGTTCATACCTGCAAAACAGACATGCTTTTCACGTTTAACAAAGGTATTATGTTGACAGTTTTCAAGATTTTACAAGGATCCTGCATGGGCTTTGTGAATACTATCACAAGCTGGTGGTAATTCACTGGAGTCAAATAAGCCAAACATGTTAAAATATATTTAGCAAACAATGAGATAGGTGGTTGTTTCTCAGGCTACCTATAGCTTGAATTTTGTAACTCAGCTTGTTTTGGAAATACCTAGAAGCAAATTACAAACAAATAACAAAAGGTTCTTACGACTTTAACTCACATCTAACTGTCTCAATCATTCACATGATGCACCACCACTTCGTCCAACTCTGTTACACCCGAAAGCTCTATACAGAGGTGTAAATCTTGGTATGCCTCGTCAAACTCTGTTTTTTCCCGAGAACTCTATCAATAGGTGTAAATCTTGGTATGCATTTCTGTTATAATATGGTAGCAACTCTTAGTGGGTTAAAGTGTAATTAATCTATGTATAAGGATTTAATTGTACTTAGTTAGATAGAGTTAGGATTAGACTAAAACTAGGATTGATTGGTGTGCAAGGCAAGCAAACATTTGTTGGTACCATATTATAACAGAAATACATACCAAGATTTACACCTATGGACAGAGGTCTTGGGCAAAACAGAGTTTGACGAGGCATACCAAGATTTAAACCTCTGTGTAGAGCTCTCGGGCGTAACAGAGTTGGACAAAGTGGTGGTGCATCCTGTGAATGACTGAGACAATTAAAAGTGAGTTAAGACTGAATTTTGAGAATTCAACCAATATAACATTGAAAGCTAGCTTTTGGCTCTATTTTCCACTTACACATGAACTGTCAAAAAACGAAGTATTTTCATCTAGATTATCTTCATGGTTTCCACATTGCTGATGTTCAGTGGCGGCCCTAAGGATTTGAGTACCCAGTGCGAGCCAAGAAAAAAATGCCCCTAACTCCTAGCAAATTTTCTTTTTTTGTAAATAATAACTAATGTTATAACAATTAATTATATCCATAACAAAATCATAGTATTAAAAATACATACCATAGTAGTTAACCGATGATTCGTGAAGTTCTCCTAGCATTCTTCATAGCAAATTGGTTGATTAGCTCTTCACAGTTTAAAAAATTTCCAAAAATTTGTGCCCCATTCGAAAATGTGCCCTGTGCGGGAATCGGGTTTGCACCCCCTCCGGGCCTCCCCTGCTGATGTTGATGCATAGGTGGCACGATGTTAGTTTGAATACCAAGAACGGTAACAATTAGCACCCAAAGGCCAAAGCAAGACAGTTTCGGCATTGAACTGAAAATTATTGACTAAAAGACAACGTAAATGATGATTACTTCAAACAAGCTTACAAAAGTAAAGCAATTCACCAAAACACGAAAATTGACAACAAAAAACCTAATTCTTTGTACTTAATTGTTTCAATTTAGAACATGTATATGAGAAACTGACTTTAAATCGTACAATTAACATATTTAGCTAGTAATTAATATATAAAGAGCATATTAAACACTAAACTATGAACTAAGAAATGAAGACCATATAATCCATATATGTTAGAAATTATATGGATCACAGTAATCTGAGAGTCGTGTAAACACTATCAGATCGAAGTATTTCGATGGTTCTATCGAAATCTCAAATCGGATAAAACTCAGATTTGAACAGCGAATATGTTTTTGTTGTTATGAAACCAGAACCAAAATGAGAATACATATTGACCAAGAAACCGAATTTCGGTTATAACTGCATAGCAGTTATTATAACCTCCAAAACGGGTTAAATAAACGGGTTAAAATACATGTCCAAAAACCGGGATTTTTTATTTTCTAGTGCGTTTTTAACAAAGCACTTTACCAGGGGCTGCCGCCCCTTGGACCCTGCTACCAGGGGCTGCCGCCCCTGGAACCCCGCTACCGGGGGCGCTGCCCCCGAACCCCCGTGATTCGAGGCCGATAATCATTATAACGTCACACAAGTGTGCACTCCGCACAAACCCCCGACTTGTTGAACATTTATCATGATTACACATTGGTCAACCAAGTCAATCCATTACACTTAAATCATATTGGTGACGCAATATCACCAACAATATATTGCAAGCACTCCTATATATGTCAAACCCAAATCACGACCTCAAATAAACAATAACAATAATATCGCAAGAGAAAAAAAAATATATATATTACTAGAAGATTAGAGCCACTGCAAATTAGGGGTGATCTATTAGAGGATAATCGGCCCAAGCCCGGCCTGTGGGCTTAGGGTCCATTAGGGTTAACTTATGTAATCTCTATATAATGTGCATTAATAATAACGATAACCCACGGGGTTTTTATGTAGTCCAACATGATCATGGGGAGGTTTGGGCGGTTTTTGGCTAAAACCAAACCTGTACCAAAAGTTCATTTAAAAAAAATTTATCCAAATCTCGAACCAAAAGTTCAGTTTGGTCTTTTCGGTTTTTGGGCATTCGCGGTTTGGTTTATGGTTTCTTTCGGTGTTTTTCATTACAGGCCATCTTTTCTACAAGTTTGAAATCATTTTCGAAAATAGTTACCGCATGAATTTAGACAAAGTTATCTAAAAGTCAAAGATTTGTCAAAGAGGTAAATATGATTATGATGGTATCAGAATCGTCTCATATGTTTTTAGGACTAAAGCGGAAATATAAAATGCGACATTTTTGATGATAATTTTTTATTGTTAATTTAAATAGTTTAATAGACTTGTCAATAACTAGTAATATCACAAATTTGGATATCCGAAATTTGTGATGATGGTTTTACGTTAGCTCCCATTATTTTAGCTAAGTTTTTTCAATTCGGATATCCGAAATTTTGGATAACAGTTTTATAGATCCGAATATTCATATATCTATAATTTTTGAAAACTTTTGTAAGTGTTCCACAACTGACATTTCATATAACCCAACTTTTTAATAAATTCCGATCAAGTTTTGGATCTACGGATGCGGACATTTTTTGAACACCCACTATTTATACTAACCAATTTAAAAAGAAAAGGAAAAAATAAAAATAAAATAAAAAAAGAGAGAAGACAAAGACAAAAAAAAAACAAAAAAAAAAAACAAAAAAAAAAACACAAGCAGTGGCCCCTTTTCTATGTTTGCATCTCCATTGGGAAAGAGTAATCTTTTATTTGCCTTGGTGATATAAATATAAAATTAAACATAAATTAAGTTGGGCCCAAAAAAACACCATATACAAGTACTGTGGGACCCCAAATCTGGTCTTACAAAAGGATGAATACTAGTCAATAAAAACACCCCCTTAAGTCGGGTTGCAAGAAGTAACTAGTACGGATTTTCGTCCCCAAAATCATCTTTTGCTCCTTGGTTAGTTTCCATGCGATAAAGAAATTAAATATCTGCTTATTGGTCTACGATTTTAGTAATTTCACATTTTTCTGCCACTTGTTCTTTTTCGCCGGCTACTTGGCTTGCAGTTGGAACAAAGACTGTCGACCTATCGCTATGGGATGTAGGTAGCAGGAAGAAGCTTGTTCACAAGAATTTCATGGTTTGGGACTTTGTAATTTTTTTGCAGAAAGTCTAAAGGTTAAAAAATCTAAACTCTATTTCAATTGATTAGATGGATTCTATATCATTACTCGTATACCTAATGACTTAACTTAATTCATACATTTGTAACAGCTATCTTTGAAATTGGATTTTGTAGCTTCATTTAATCGTGTCACATGGAACCCTGATGGAACCCGGCTAGGTATACTAATTCTTATTGCAATCTTTCGTAAATCACATATTTGTCTGCTTTTCTTCAAGTGTTCCTTTATAATGGTGCAGATACAAAACATGCTTCCAAACACTCTGCAAACTCAGTTGCAGCCTATGCCAAACACCCTGTATCTCCACCAAAGATGACAACTATGTTGGAAAGAAGCTTGTACAAATATAGTGTTATATAGCTTTGTAATGTAGAAGCATTGTAGTAGCTAGTTTTAGAAGATTCTAGTTAGTTATTTGTTTCCCGCCAAATGTATTATTTAAATATGTAATACCTAAAAATTTTCATCTTGAGGAAATTACCAAAATGCCCTTGGATTTTAAGAATTTAATAAAAACTACATAATTAAAATAAAAACTATATAAATTAAATAAAAATCATTTCAATCACCAAATAAATTTGTAAATTTTACCAAGGCCCAAAATATTAACCCAAGATAATTTACAAGTCCTAAATTAATTCAAAAAGCCCAAAAATTATTTGTTTAGGCCACGCCTAAATGGTTACATGCTAGAATAAAAATAAAACTTTGTACAAAATATATTATAAAGGGATAATTACCAACAATTATGGAAAGCACAAATCTTGGGATTTGATTACCCTAATCACAGCTAATCACTCATCAATTAAAATTATTGAAACGCCACTTTTCTTGTTTCTTAAAATATTATACGGCTCATTCAAAAAAAAAGAACAAAGAAAAACAAAACCCTACAATTTCTCTCTAAATTCATACGACCAAGAAAACAATTTCTGGAGGTCTAGCAAACATTTTTGTGGCTTCTCTAGGTGCAAAAATCATCACAAAAATATAGTTTTGATTTTTGGAGGCTCGTGTAATCGTTTGTCGAATTTAATTCAAAAACAAAGGTAATATTCGAATTCCATCATACGACTCCCATAAAATTCATTCACTATTTTTATCATGTTCCTCGCATCATATATGGTCTGTGAAAAATGGTTACAAGTTCGTGGAGTTCGTGGTGTGCTCGTGGGATTTTCTTGGTTTGTTTTGGGCTCGTTATAAAGGATAAAAATTCATACGCTTGTTCTACTCATCCAATAATCTTCCTGGTATTTTACATTTTTCCTATGTTATCTACATCATATAAGATCCACACGATATATCAAAGGAACAAAAGAGCATGGCATAATATACAAGAAAGAAGGCAGCTGCAAGATTACAGGTTACAGCGATAGTAGTTATGGAATCAACACCGATCAAGGAAAAGGAACTACTAGAATCGTATTTTACTTTGGAGAGTCACCTATTACTTGGTGTACTCAAAAACAACCTATAGTGGCACTATCATCATGTGAATCAGAATTCATGGCGGCTACTGGAGCAGCATATCAAGCTTTGTGGTTAAAACGACTACTTAGTGAATTAACTGGATGACAAGAAAAGAGAATAATGCTTAGAGTTGATAACATATCAGCAATAGCACTCGTGAAGAACCCATTATTTCATGGAAGAAGCAAGCACATCGACATTCGCTATCATTTCATTCGTGAATACGTAGAGAATGGTCATATCAATGTGGAACACGTTAGTGGAGAACTACAAAGAGCAGACATCTTAACAAAGGCCTTACCAAGACTCAAGTTCGTGACTATGCGAAAAATGCTCGCAGTTCAAGACTTAGGATAAAGCCACGATCAAGATTAAGGAGGAGAATTTGAGCATATAATCTCGCTCATTGCTCCGTTTGAAGACAAAGAAACATGAAGGACCAAAGTTGCTCGTTATAAAGATAATAACCGAATAGCGGTTAAGTTAGTTAGTTAGTTATGTGGCAGTTAATTCGGTTACAAAAACGAATGGTTGTGTCGTTTGGGTCATACCCATTCGAACAGACACAAAGGTTCAAGGCAACCTTTCATGCCCTATATATACTTGTAAACATGTAACAGAAATTCAGTTAGACGATTTTAAAAGTTATCTAGTTTTACTTTGCAATTTCATATCGACTCTCACTCGTAATTTGGGACCAACATATCTGACATCTGAAAACCGACGTTCATACCTGCAAAGCAGACATGGTTTTCACGTTTAAAAAAGGCATTATGTTGATGGTTTTCAAGATTTTACAAGGATCCTGCATATTAAATAATAATGGGGGTCTTGGGCTTTGTAAATATATCACAAGTTGGTGGTAATTCACTGGAGTCAAATAAGCCAAGCATGTTAAAATATATTTAGCAAACAATGAGATAGGTGGTTGTTTCTCAGGCTACCTATAGCTTGAATTTTGTAACTCAGCTTGTTTTGGAAATACCTAGAAGCAAATTACAAACAAATAACAAAAGGTTCTTACGACTTTAACTCACATCTAACTGTCTCAATCATTCACATGATGCACCACCACTTCGTCCAACTCTGTTACACCCGAAAGCTCTATACAGAGGTGTAAATCTTGGTATGCCTCGTCAAACTCTGTTTTTTCCCGAGAACTCTATCAATAGGTGTAAATCTTGGTATGCATTTCTGTTATAATATGGTAGCAACTTTTAGTGGGTTAAAGTGTAATTAGTCTATGTATAAGGATTTCATTGTACTTAGTTAGATAGAGTTAGGGTTAGACTAAAACTAGGATTGATTGGTGTGCAAGGCAAGCAAACATTTGTTGGTACCATATTATAACAGAAATACATACCAAGATTTACACCGATGAACAGAGGTCTTGGGCAAAACAGAGTTTGACGAGGCATACCAAGATTTACACCTCTGTGTAGAGCTCTCGGGCGTAACAGAGTTGGACAAAGTGGTGGTGCATCCTGTGAGTGACTAAGACAATTAAAAGTGAGTTAAGACTGTGAATTTTGAGAATTCAACCAATATAACATTGAAAGGTAGCTTTTGGCTCTATTTTCCACTTACACATGAACTGTCAAAAAACGAAGTATTTTCATCTAGATTATCTTCATGGTTTCCACATTGCTGATGTTGATGCATAGGTGGCACAATGTTAGTTTGAATACCAAGAACGGTAACAATTAGCACCCAAAGGCCAAAGCAAGACAGTTTCGGCATTGAACTGAAAATTATTGACTAAAAGACAACGTAAATGATGATTACTTCAAACAAGCTAACAAAAGTAAAGCAATTCACCAAAACACGAAAATTGACAACAAAATGCCTAATTCTTTGTACTTAATTGTTTCAGTTTAGAACATGTATATGAGAAACTGACTTCAAATCGTACAATTAACATGTTTAGCTAGTAATTAATATACAAAAAGCATATTAAACACTAAACTATGAACTAAGAAATGAAGACTATATAATCCATATATTGCAAGCACTCCTATATATGTCAAACCCAAATCACGACCTCAAATAAACAATAACAATAATATCACAAGAGAAAAATATATATATATATATATATATATATATATATATATATATATATATATATATATATATAATATATTATAGTCATATATATTAATATATATATACGTTAAATATATATATATATATAGTATATATAGTATATATATAATAGTATTATATATATTATATTTGATATTTATTATATAGATATATATATATACCTACGCGGCACGGTATGATATATATTTCTCTGTGATCATTACTTCTATTTTACTTAGGTCGTGATTTGGGTTTAATATATAAGTCTTGCAATATACTGGATTTATATTAGTCTCATTTCATTCTATCATAGTTATTTTGTAATATGCTTGTATTTATTAATACTATCGATAGCTACTAAACCATTTAATGTACGATTGAATCAGTCTCATATACAGTCTAAACTGAAACAATTAATACAAAGAATTAGAATTTTTTGTCAATCGTTTTTTCGGAATGCTTACTATTGTTAGCCCTTGTTTCGACAGTAAGTCATCTTACGATCTTTTACGTCAATAATTTTCCAGGTTCAATGCCGAAACTTCTGCTTTGCCGTGGTGCTAAATTTACCTGTCTGTATTCAAAAACTACATTGTTGCCACCTACTGCATCATCAATTCTCTT
>LBNU01008401.1:103292-163984 GCA_014162995.1 Artemisia annua | reverse complement strand
ATATATATATATATATATATTACTAGAAGATTAGAGCCACTGCAAATTAGGGGTGATCATGGGGAGGTTTGGGCGGTTTTTGGCTAAAACTAAACCCGTCCAAAAGTTCATTTAAAAAAATTTATGAAAACCTCGAACCAAAAGTTCAGTTTGGTCTTTTCGGTTTTTGGGCATTTACGGTTCGGTTTTTGGTTTCTTTCGGTGTTTTTTCATTACAGGCCATCTTTTCTACAAGTTTGAAATCATTTTCGAAAATAGTTACCGCATGAATTTAGACAAAGTTATGTAAAAGACAAAGATTTTTCAAAGAGGTAAATATGATTATGATGGTATCAGAGTCGTCTTATATGTTTTTAGGCTTAAAGCGGAAATATAAAATGCGACATTTTTTACGACAATTTTTTGTTGTTAATTTAAATAGTTTAATAGACTTGTCAATAACTAGTAATATCACAAATTTGGATATCCAAAATTTGTGATGATGGTTTTATGTTAGCTCCCATTATTTTAGCTAAGTTTTTTCAATTCGGATATCCGAAATTTTGGATAACAGTTTTATAGATCCGAATATTCATATATCTATAATTTTCGAAAACTTTTGTAAGTGTTCCACAACTGACATTTCATATAACCCAACTTTTTAATAAATTCCGATCAAGTTTTGGATCTACGGATGCGGACATTTTTTGAACACCCACTATTATACTAACCAATTTAAAAAGAAAATGAAAAAAAGAGAGAGAAGACAAAGACAATAAAAAAACAAAGTGGGCCCCTTTCTCTTGTTGCATCTCGTTGGGGAAGAGTATCTTTTATTTGCCTTGGTGACATACATACAATTTAACATAAATAAGTGGGCCCCAAAAAAACACATATAAATATCTTGTGGACCCAAATCTGTTAGCAAAAGGATGAATAAGTCATAAAGAAATACCTCTTAAGTCAGAGTTCAGAAGTAACTAGTACGGATTTTCGTCCCCAAAATCATCTTTTGCTCCTTGGTTAGTTTCCATGTGATAAAGAAATTAAATATCTGCTTATTGGTCTACGATTTTAGCAATTTCACGTTTTTTCTGCCACTTGTTCTTTTCCGCCGGCTACTCGGCTTGCAGTTGGAACAAAGACTGACGACCTATCGCTATAGGATGTAGGTAGCAGGAAGAAGCTTGTTCACAAGAATTTCATGGTTTGGGACTTTGTAGTTTTTTTGCAGAAAGTCTAAAGGTTAAAAAATCTAAACTCTATTTCAATTGATTATATGGATTCTATATCATTACTCATATACATAATGACTTAACTTAATTCATACATTTGTAATATCTATCTCTGAAAATGGATTTTGTAGCTTCATTTAATCGTGTCACATGGAACCCTGATGGAACCTTGCTAGGTATACTAATTCTTATTGCAATCTTTCGTAAATCACATATTTGTCTGCTCCTCTTCAAGTGTTCCTTTCTAATGGTGCAGATACAAAACAGGCTTCCAAACACTCTGCAAACTCAGTTGCAGCCTATGCCAAACACCCTGTATCTCCACCAAAGATGACAACTATGTTGGAAAGAAGCTTGTACAAATATAGTGTTATGTAGCTTTGTAATGTAGAAGCATTGTAGTAGCTAGTTTTAGAATATTCTAGTTAGTTATTTGTTTCCCGCCAAATGTATTATTTAAATATCTTTTATAACCCTCTCATTTGTAACTAACTTTCATAATTCACAATTCACTTTTCAATATGTCTTGAACATTCTCTCTACTTTATGATACTTTTCATTATGTGAGTATCAACTACACATCCTTTTTTACCACAATTTCGATATAAAAAACAAATTAGAAACTGAATGTATTAAATGTAATAAAGAATTCATGTGGAATCTTGAAAATAAAAAAAAATAAACAAAAAACTAGCATTTTAATTGGTATACGAGAGGAATGCCATCTTAAAGAAGAAAGAATGTAGTCTCACTTTAATATGATAGATACATTCATCACTGCCATTAATTTTATATAAGCGTAGCTTATTCAAAAAGTCTTGTACACATCTACTCGTATCATAGTGGGAATGATATGAGAAACATCGATGAGGTAGGTGTCGATGCCACACTATTTTTAATATTTTCTTTGTATGAATGGTAAAAACCTCAGTTTTTATTGTATTTCTTTAATATAGATTGATGCTTACCAAGGACGAGTGAATGACGGCGTTTTTTGTTTTCCAGATCTAATTGTTACATGTGGCGACGATACCTTAATAAAGGTGTATATCTTATAAAGCAACTTGTTTTGCTTCGTTTAAGGTGATAAAGAAATTCACTTTTACTGTGTTTTGTCAATATAGGTTCATGATGCAGATTCTTGATGTAGGCGAACCATATTGACAGGTCACCAAGTACCTGTATATTCTATTGTCCCACAGTTTAAAGAGAATATGGAGGTATGATATATGTACGGTACGTATTTAGATTATATAGCAGCAGTCTCTGATTTTTCTCATCTTATTTACTTCTTGAGCTAGTTTATCATTTCAATATCAATTGATGGTAAAATAAGGGTTTGGTCGAAGGAAAATATGGATTCAAGCGTTAAGCATGATGCACCACATTGTTCAACTATTAAAATGGCATACAACGATGATGGAACAAGGTATTAAAAGTTTATAATTTTATTGAAGAATAATTTCTAAACATGTTGGTGTTTGTAATGATTCATTTGTGCACAACTTTTAGGCTCTTTGCATCTGGCATTAGTAAAGAAGGGAAGTCATATATTTCTGAGTGGGATGGAAGGAAAGGCGCTATGAAGCAAATGTATGAAGGGGTCGGGAGGCTTTATGCTGGTGATGTGCGCTTTGATACCACAAAAAACCGGTTTCTTGCTGTGGGTGATGAGTTTCTGATCAAATTTTGGGATTTGGATAGACTTTAGCTATTGAGTGCTACGGATGCTGAGGGAGGCTTGTCCGTACGATGGTACTTTTTTTCTTTCTTTTTTGTTTCATATGTGCGTTGTTTGCTAATAATGTTTTGTAAACCTCTAAGCAGGTTTTTGCTTGTGTACGATTTACTTTCACAAACAGTTAGCGCATGAATGTAGACAAAGTTATCTAAAAAATAAGATTTATTAAAGAGGTAAATGCGATTATGATAGTATTAGAGTCGTCTGATGGTTATTTGAGAAATTTTCGATAATAATTTTTCGTTGTTAGATTAAATAATTTAAGGGATTTGTCAATAACTAGTTATATTACAAATTTGGATATCCGAAATTTGCGATAATGGTTTTATGTTAAACCCATTATTTTAACTAAGGTTTTTTCAATTCGGATATCCGAAATTTCGGATAACGGTTATATATTCGAATATCAAAATATCTATAATTTTTGAAAAAAATTTATATGAGTTTCAAAACTGATATTTCATAAAACCTAACTTTTTAAAAAATTCTAACGGAATTTTCAGATATTCGAATTCGGATTTTTTTTGAACACCCACACCACAACCTAAATCAAGAAATCTTATAAAGTTATAAGTAAGTTGAATATTTTGTCAAAAAATAATAAAATTACATAACATATATATAAAGATGAGACGTGCGATCATATATGAAATAAAGAAAACTAACTATATGTATTTATTGTAGTGTTAGCTAAATAAAAATCTGTTACGAATCTTTAATACACGTGTCTCTTAGTTTTTGGACTTTGGTAATTACTTGTATCAAAACTAATATACATACATATTTTTTTATTAGTTTTATGAATATTAGTATCGAGCGGTTCGAGTTTTTTGGGTTTGGGTTTTCATATAAAACCATCGGTTTTAGAATTGATTCGGTTTTTTTGGTTGGTTTTTTGGTTTTTGGTTCGGTTTTTTGGTTTTTTTGCTCTCCCTTACTTCGAACATTGACATCCTTTAAATTGGGTAGACAGAAAGGATGTCAAATAGAATAGTTAGGCCATTTAAAACACCTTAGTGGGAAGCTCCGTATTTGCAATCTTGAAGAAATTGACAGCAAAGAAAGAAGAAGTTGTCAAGGCAGATTTACATACGAAACCAAATTTATACGAGATTTAATTCCATCGGAGTAGCTGGAATGAAGGTGCTAACCAAAATGACAAAGATGTATCGGAAGGCTCGCAACCTGTTGCAAATGTGAAAATCTTAGAAATTGAAACGTTTCTGGTGATAGTTTTCCAGAATGGGCAACAAAGATGAAAATCAATACCCAAAAGGAATTGGACTCTCCTTGCTAAGCTTGTGAAACTCACATTAACATATTGTCACAACTGCCTCAATATTCCAATGCTAGAAGACTTGCCACTTCTTCAAGCTCTAGTTTTATGGGATTTGGATAACGTAACATGCTTAAGTAGTTCTTTAGACCAAAGGAAGCCTTTGTCTCCATCGTTGAGATTATTGGAAATGGAAGGTATGAAAAAACTTGAAAAGTGGACACATGCAGCAGTGAATAGCTCAACGATGTTATCTCCGGTCCTTGAGAAGTTATATATTGAAGATTGCCGAAATATCATTCTCTTAGATGAATCTCTTCAACACCCTCTTGTACGTTTACATATATCAAAGTGTGAAAATCTAGAGTATGTTCGAAGCATACAAGGCCTCACATGTCTGCAGTATCTGGACATCATCAGTTGTCCTAGTCTTTTAGAAATACCTGATTTGCACAACGAGAGATGTGCTTTGAAGGAGCTAACTGTTGGGATTTAACAAACAGGTAACCATTACCGTACGAGTACGCAGCGGATGGATCTAGTTTGATAACTATGAATTAACACATATTATCATATAATATTACTAACCTCGAATTATTTGAGTTACTAAAACAAGTAATAATCTTGAATCTTTCTTGGATAGAAACATAATAATAACCAAAGTAGGTTATTCTCTATTGTATGCACACACTACCCGTTGCACAAGAATGCTAGTGCTTGCTTACGAATGAGATAACGAAACACCCGATTCTTGTTTCTTGGATTGATTGGATCGAATCCCTCAAGGAAGAGGGGGTGTCGATCGGTTATTAGCACTGTTGCAAAAAAGGCCTATAAGGCCGATTAATCACCGCCTAGGCGTTACTGAGCCACCAACCTTTCCGATTTGTGTAAATCGGTCAAAAAAATAGATCAACTATGGTCAACGATGGTCCTGAAACTTGCAAATCTTGCCAGAAATAATCAAAACTCTTCGTAAACTAGTTTTAATCACTTATAGTCGTTTATATCTATTACAAGATGTTTTTTTTAAGAAAAATCTTGCTGGGAATACCCAATACTACCCGGAAATACCCAGACTTGCCAAAAATGTCAATCCGATTAAAATCACTGATTAATCTCGCCTAGACCAATTACAAGCTCCAAAGGAGTCGACCGCCCGACTACCGATTCACAATTTTTGCAACCTTGGTTATTAGTTACAAGGAGGGAGAGATTGATTAGCTTTGTATTTAGGGGTTAGTAAATAATGAACCTAGGAGGTTTCTTATATACTAACTCCCTCTAGCTTAACCTCCAAGCTAATCCCAATCCTTTCCTAATTACACTATTCGGCCGACCCACCAAAACCATGAGCTTGTTGGGCTCGTTTTGGACTTTAATTAATTATAACATGTCCATTACATTTACATTAGTTAGCCCGTTAATTAGTTATGCATCTAACGTTTAACTAAATATTTAGCATGAAAATTTTGTCTGAAGAAGATTGTTAATGACTTTAATGGCCATTTTCTTTTTTTAATACATTATAAATATTGTCTACGGCCCATTAAGTTATACTGATGCAATTAGAGTTATTTAGACGGTAACAACTAAAAAAGGAAGTGTTCTAGTAGCATGACGTATAGCTTGAGGTGGATTGGTGTTAATTAAAAAGAATGTAATGTTATATGATTATGACATGCAAATTTGCCAAGCTTAATATCGAACTAGTTCTAATAATTGGGTAAAAAAAAAATGCTCTTTTAATGTTATTTTATCCATGTTTAGTTTTAAAAACAAGACCATGTGTTTCATGCAAATCAAGCTTATTTCAGCAGCCTTCACTCTTTTTGAAAAGTCTAACCAACTCCACATGATAGACATTTTTAATTTTTACTCTTATAATTTGTGGCTTTTGATAGAAGCAAATTGTATGTTTGACTAATCGAAGTTTAATTTGAATCGTGTTTGTATAGACACGTTGATAGGCATAGAAAAAAAATGTTACTCAATCATCATGGTCTCATGGTAACATTTGTTGTCTGCTACAAAAAAGAATTCTACCAAAAGTACAAAAATGTTCGTCTATACTTTGTAAGAAACAAAGATGACAGATGAAGATTTGATTACTTAGATCCGCCATATTTATATATCCTCAAGATTTTGCATTAAAAAATATATATAAAAAATAATAAAATAATAAAATAAATAAATAAATAAATAAGACCGACGATATTTAAGACAGACGATATGCCTCAATAGGTTGGGTTGGCCCAATACAGGTAACTTGGTCGTAACATGTCAAACCCACTTTTTGATGTCACGTCATGCCACATCAACTTTAACACCACCATCACTCACACCACAAAAATAACCATCCATAATAAGGTGGTGTTTGTTTTTTAAAAAGTACCTCTTAACAGCCTCTTAATTTGACTCGTTCAGACGCGGTCAGACATTTTGGTCATTAAGTGCGTTTGTTTTTTTCTTCTCGTTCAGAGGCAGTTAGAGGCTCAAACCTCTTAACCAACAAGATGTGTAGGTGATGTCTAGTTGCCTCTTAATGTCTTTTAATGTTTGTGTGTCGTAAGAATAAAATTGCATCATATTCATATTTTGTTTTACAAAAAAACAAACAATATTATTTCATTCAGATTCAGACATTTACGCTTCATATTCAGATTCAGAAGTGCGAATCAGATTCAGATTCAGACCCTCTTAATAAACAGCACCTAACATTGCCATAACTACCTTTTTTGACCCACAAATACATCATTTTTAATAATAAAAAAATCTCACGCACACGCAACCAACTCTATGGCGTACGCCACCGAATTGGTGTGCGTTGTGACACCACCATGCAACGGTGTCATAACATGGCTTTGGCGCTATAAGATTTGCTTGGCGCATGGCCTTGGCGTCATAATACCCGGCACTCTAAGTAAGCCTGTTTTTCAAAGGTGCAAGAGCATCACATTTACAAAGTAATTGATCTGTATAGATTTGTTTTGTATTGATATACACCAATACATTATTTAGATTGTTGTATGCAAAATAAACCACAATGTATACAAATCACATCCTCATTTACAAGACCTATAAAACAATAAACTCATTTAAAATACGACATCAGCTAGTATTAAGTTTTTTTGGACTCATAGCTTTTCAAAAAGCTGATAAGTTCAGATATGCAGGCCTTTATAAAGGGAAGGAAGTAAATCCATGATTAAAGCATACATAATATTTTATTATTATTTAAAAGGAACCCTTTTCACGCTACTTGCAAAAAATTGAGCTTTTTGTCCTCCGATTACACAGCTTAGCCAGTATTCCCGTGGTTGTTTCCCAACTCTTTCTTGACTATCCCAAGATGTTTATCCAGCGGTTCATACCCAAGTTTCTTCTAAAACCTTCGAGCAGCCTTACCATTAGGCTACCTCAGAGATGGTACATTAAACTCTAATACACAACAACATACCCAATCCCGCCGGGGCGGAGTATGGGGTAATTTAAACTCTAAAATGTTACTTGATATCAATCTTAGAACTACGAAATACTTATGGCTGGCAATTAAGGACTCACTACGCTCCCATCTACCATGGCATATTGTTTTAGTCTTAGACATAGTATTTAAGTAGTTCAACAATGTACCAGCATCCATGGTCATTGTTAGGATTCTTAATGTACAAAATTCATGTACTTCTGCAGAAATTAATGCAGGAGTAAATCAGGCAGAAAAAGAATCTTAGTAACAGTATGGAATAGTTTTTTTCCAGACAAGTTATGGTGAAATATAAATATAAGAAACAGTGTTGGACCTGTAAATATTGATCAGATCTTGTACAATCAGCATCAAAGGGATACAGTCTATATTGGAATCTTTGAACTTTGGTTCTGAAGTCTCTCATGTCTAGTGCATTCATCCTGACATAAATGAAAATTATGAGACGATTGTCGTTTAAAAGAAAATACGAGTCGAAATAACTTGAGAATCGAGAAAGACACAGTTCAAGTACTACTGTAGAATATCTACGGTTTTCATTTGTTTTCTCTTTGATGAACTAGGTGAAACAACTTCGAATTTTTGGGTTTCAGATGTTCTTATGGCCAACCGAATACTATCATGATATATGAATGTGTTGTAATTAGATATGTTCTTCAACTAAAAATAAAGGCAAAGATAAAAATTGATATGAGATAAACTTCTGCTCCTACCTTCCCAAAAGAGTTGGAACTGTTCTTTATATATTATGTACCGCATAATTGCTATATGTTGGTTCCATCCTAAACTGTTCAATACAAATTTACTTACCTAGGTTCCATAGTATTCTGCTTATATTGTCAAATATTAAAGAGGTGTGATAATGTAGCAAGATGAAAGGACAACATGGCAAGAAAAACTCGAAATAAAGCCAATTATCAGGCAACATCATTCGCAAAAATGCAATTAAAACAAGTAGAACTGAAACAAGTAGCATCTTAGGAGAGTCAATCTACCTATCAAAAGTAGAACATGATTTGGTTCATACCCTAATAAGGATTTAGTACATACCCATTCAAACTATAAGTTTTCCCAAACTAAGAATTTGGTTCATACCTACCAAAAGTAGACCATGATTTGATTCAAAAGAGGTAAGTTGTCTCACAAAATTCTTATAAAACTCTCGACGATCTTAACTAATAAGTTATTACATAACTAAGGAACCACCACCAAATGGTTTAGCGATAAGGCGCATAACCTCCTTACAAGAGGTCTACGGTTCAAACCTCACTAGGTGCACAACTGGGGTGGCCAGGGAATGGGTCGGAAACGGTCACGGTCACGGGGATACCTCGGTTAGGCCGTGTACATCTGAGTCAAAGACTCGCCCTCCCCGGATAACCTAAATAGGGAAAACCTCATATGTTTACCCGTTTATTACATAACTAAGGATTTGGCTCATTCCCTATAAAATAGGAATAAATTGTATTTCCTTATTGTTAAATCGGGTTAGAAGCCTAACATGTATGCACTTGTCAACCACTTCAATAAACAAGAACTGTAGACGAGAAAAAAAGAGTATGATTAGCAGAGGTATTCATTGTTTTCCTTACTTGAAATGCCTTTAACAGAGTATAGCAACGCCGTTTCTCTAAGTTTGCTGCAGCATGCTTTTTCTTCAGAGCTTCGCAAGCTTTCTGCTCTGCTTGCAGCGTAAGTTGCACATTTTGGAGCTTCTGTGCAAGAAATTCACAAGATGTAAGCATCCAAATCTTTTAAGATTGATATGATTTATTGCAATTTCGGTGAAAATGAAAGATACACGATCCTAAACCTAAATCTGCTACTATTTTCTGTCGCATTGCAGGGGACATTTCTGGTTAAGGTATTTATACCTGTTGTATACTGTTTGAAATTCCCTCCATGGAGCTAGTCAGTGTTGCACGGCCAGCAGGAGTATTAAGAGCATCATGAAACTGTTTCAGTTTTGCATACAACAAAAAACAAAAGCAATTACAGTAACTAAAAAATAAGATAAAATAAAATAAGGAATCATAATATATTATGTACGTTATTGTAGTTTGGCAAAAACATAGTAGTTGGAATCAATGTAGGTTTAAGTTCAGTTTAAAGTTCAAAACATTATCACACGAATTTACCTAGTGTTAGTCATACATGCCATTCATACTTACAGGAATTCCAAGAAGTCAAGATGGCAGCCTAACTAGACTTGTTTAATTACATCGGTAGTATGAGATATATTGCAGAATAAGAACTCAAATAATGACATCAGTGAGGTCAAACAAAGAGAAAATAGAATCACTACTAATGGGGTGTGTGTTGTGGATACCATTAGTGCATATCAAGAAGGCTTGTACAAATTTCACATGAGACATTATTTGTGAAAGATCTAGAAGTTGTTAGACGGTACCTACTAGTATAGCTTACTATGTTATTTTATACATTCCATGGACAAATTATATGTATGATGTTGGAGGAAGAGAATATTGGTCTTGGAGCATAAAACAATATTCACAAGTTTACTATTTGCTGTGGAGGTATCGAGCTTATGAGAATTAAATAAGCTATTGAAGCAAGATTAGAGAACTTGAGATTAGATACATGCGACAAAAAAATGATATGCATGAGTTTTCTTTGTTTTAGAAGGATGGGTAACCAAGGCTCTTGATTATACAACCCAGGGGACATAAAAAAGTTTTGCATGTGGTGTTCAAGGTTCAGGTCTTTCAAAGTTTCAGGAGAATATATAACAGGGATTCAATGACACAAATAAACCATCAAAGGAATGATAAATAACACATGACTCCAGCATAGGTGAGCAAAGAAACAGAGTTTCATAGTAACAATCTAGGCAAGACAGTGATTACCTGCGAACTCATAGAGTTTAACAAGGAAGTTTCCTTAAGCATCAGCTCTTTTATTTCCAGCAAAGCGTTATAGGTAGCATAGTATTTACGAGTTTGCCGAAGCTTTCCCTGTGCATTAACAAACAGACAGGAAAAAGTATTTAGACAGATAAGTTAATATCCTATGGGAAAACTGATGTACTGAACAAAAGAAAATGTATTTGACATACCTGGATGTGAGCATTAAGTTCTGAAAACCGACGTTCATACCTGCAAAATAGACATGCTTTTCACCTTTAACAAATTATATTATGTTGAAATTTTTCTAAATTTCACGAGAATGCTGCATGTTAAGCAACAACAGGGGTCGTATACGTAGTAAATATTTCACAGAATCACAGGTTGGTGGCAGTTCACTGGAATCAAATATACGCCAAACATGCTGAAATTTTTTATAGCGAACAATGAAACAGGAGATTCTTCTCAAGCTACCTAGCTTAAATCTTGTAACTCGCTTGTTTGAAAATAACTAGAAACAAACTACGCTGTAAACAAATAACAAAAGCTTCCTAAAATTTTAGCAACTTTCAAATATGACTCATGTTTGCAGTAACTTTTTAATCCCCTGCAAATTTTACATTTCTGCAACAAAGTTAACTTCCTCCGATATACAGTTCAACCCTCAGAGCGAAGGAGCCAAGGGTTACAGGCACTATTATCAGGAAACTAGATGTTCCTCCTTGGGTTTAAACAAACGCCATTCTGAAGTGAAAGCAGCTAATGATTTTGGTATTCATCGAGGGAGTATCATTTGATAATGTTATTTTGAAAATAACGGTACTCCGTACTTCTAAATGCTAATCATATTGTGGATACTGGTATTTTCTATATAGCTTACTCCATAATTAGCTAGAAAATTTGAGGGTTCTTCATGCCATCTTTGCTAGTATGGAATAAAACTTGTTTGGTAAAGTTAAAATATAACTACTAGATGCAGACAGTAGCAGATCCTACCTTCAAAAATATAAAGCTTAAACAATAGTAGATGCAGACGTTAAAAATCAACTTACTGGATGAGTTCCGCTTGTGTAGGCACCGCATCACGTTGACGCTTTAATGATGTAATTTCCCTTAGCTTTGCGGCAAGCTCCTACATACAGCAAAACACAGATCCTTCTATTTAGAACCATGGCATATGTACTTAACACAATATACTTCGGGTATGAATATGGTTTTCATTTATGTGCATAATAATCCGAATAGAAAGCTAAAGAGTCTCCAACAATGCCATGAATAATATTTGTAAATAGATTTGAACATACGGATATGGATCCAGTGAGAAGAAATTTTAAAATGAGAAGGATGAGAAATAACAATAACCACACATTTGAGATGCATCGACTTGAATTAGATGCATCTTTATTTATTTAGATGCATCCCAATTAGTTTCGAAAGTGATTTTGAAGTGAACACGATGCAAAGTAGTACTAGCAACAAATTTGACTCGCAAGAGACGAAAAATACATAGTATTCGCCTAACTTGATGAAATGCATCTAATATATGTATATGCATCTAATTTTTTGTTAGAAAATGTATTAGGGTGCATCTAAAAGATTAGGAATGCATTTAAATCAAGTCGATGCATCTCTAATGTGTGGTTATAGTTATTTCTCATCCTTCTCATTTTAAAATTTCTTCTCATTTGATCCTAAGTCTTGAACATATAAGCAAAAATGTATTGTGACCATATACGAAACTAGTGAAAACGAATACCGTCTTTGCTAAATTGAGTCGCTCAACAGCATTAGCCAACGAACAATCAATACGCTGCTGCGAAACAGAATCCCCACTCTCTAAAATCTCCTCCAACTCAGTGACCTCCAACTCCAACCTAGCACACTCTTGACTATACTTGAACTCATCTTCCGCTTCTCGCTTCTCCAGAACCTAATAAATCACAAATATAAATATACTAGCAATCCAGAAGGGAAAAAAAAAAAAAAAAAAAAATTATCATTTCCAGACAGCAATACATATATATATAACAACCTTTTTGGTTTGGAGAAGCAAAACTAATCTGTCGACATTCGCTTTCTTCTCAGCTTCCTCTTTTAAACTATCCATTTCTTCTTCTTGTTGTTGTTCAAAGTTTATGATATTTGTTCATCCTATACAACAAACCACATAAATTAGATACTCTCGTATATATGATAACAACGTAAATAATTGAGCAAATTAAAGTCTGCTAAAAAACGTAACATACCACCGTTCAAATTCTCAAGATAAAAAATCATCAGCCGTTGGTGGCGGTTAACGGCGGGTGGATCGCCGGATTTGCTGATATACAGTTTAAGCCCTTTCAGTATTGACTACATACATTTCTGTCCCAAATGTTACAACTTCATTTTGTCCGTTTAATTAGGTTCAATCGAGTTTAGTTATATGATGACTTTTTTGTTTCAAAATGGGTCAATACACACAAAAGGTACTGTATTTCAGAACCCGATATTAACTGGATACGCCTTTTTTTTTTTTTTTTTTCTTTTTTTTTTTTTTTTGTATGAAAAAGAAAAGATTTCATTCAAACATGGGATAAGAATACATCGTTGGTTGCTCGAAAAAAAGTATAATCTGGGACTCTACCATCTAAGACTATCTCTTCACTACGCCCTAATCCCCATGTAGCATAAAAGTGTTCAAATGTGTCGTGCTATTTAACACTTCACTTTTGACTCATTTTGTAAGTTACTGTATTTTTTAACATATTTTTCTTTTTATTATATGACCTTTGTTATTATTTTTTGTTAGCATTTTATTTATTGATTCTAATTTCTTTTGTATGCTTCTTATTTTATGTTCAACCAACTAAATTTCACTCCTTTTTTATTCAAAATCATATTGTCTCATTAAATGTCACTAATCAGTAATTAACTTTCATCATTGTTTCACTAAGACACTCACATACTTCAACTATAAAAACCACTTTTTCACTAAAGTCACTCAAAAAAAATTTCAACTACAAAAACCACTCAATTTTTAATATTGTCTAACTTTAGTGACTTTCATAAGGAAATTGATACAAATTTATCTTTTAGAGTTGTCTTTAATATGTTTAGACATGCATCAATCACTTGTACCATGAATAATAACTATCCCCTGGATTTAACTTCACTAATTTTATATACTACAAAATAATAACAAATAACTTCTCCCCACTAATTTTATATACTACAAAATGATAACAAATTTTAAGTTTCTAATCCTTTTATTATATAAATGTGAAAATCTTAAAACAATAATGTTTTCGTTATAAAACTGTGAAACTGAAGGTACAAAACACAAAATATAAAGTCTAGCCGGTTAAAAATATTAAACTGAAAAAATACGAAACAAAAAAAACTGTGTTATACTATCCAATATAGTTGGCACGGGGGTAAAAGGGGTGACGTAAGGGGCATTTATAACACAAACCAATTTAAGAATGTGGTGCATACTTTAGTGGAAGGGAGATGATTTGTACACCATTTTTTTTAACCATCCACC
The DNA here is from genome assembly GCA_014162995.1 of Artemisia annua. Taxonomy (NCBI): domain Eukaryota; kingdom Viridiplantae; phylum Streptophyta; class Magnoliopsida; order Asterales; family Asteraceae; genus Artemisia; species Artemisia annua. The sequence continues at coordinate 149,879 of LBNU01008401.1, read as the reverse complement.
ACTAAATCATGTATAGCAGTGTTGTACTGTGTGCATCACTGGTGTAATTTAGTGGTGGATGGCTAAAAAAAATGGTGTACAAATCACTTCCCTTAGTGGAAACATATTTATAGCTAAAGCTGTCGCTCTTTAAAGATGAATAGTGCTTTTTTTTTTTTTTTTTTTCTTTCACGTGATGTTAAAAGCTTCAACGTTTATATGCAGTTTGTAAAAAGCGTTTGCACATGAGCAGTCACTTAGACCCTTTTTTACACGTAGTGGTAAAAAGCCTCAAATTTATTAGAACACATATCTCTCATACAACAAAAATAAAAACACTTGTCTTGGCATTATCACCAAAACTTCAGGCTATAAATCCGGGCACGATGTAATAGCATCGGAAAACCTTCTTACACCATGCTTAGAAAAAGCCATTTGACGGGATATGAACCAGCATTTTTTTCTTGAACTGATCACGGTCAGTATTCAATAAAAAGAAGCGACATACGGACTAATAGATAAAAGCATGCAGCTTGATTTGCATAACTAATGATCATCACGAATTCTGCTTGCACTAGATTCCAACATTCTAAAATATAAACATGACGAAAAACATACGACTCCACGATCAGAGTACAGAAAACAAATCATACAACATCTCTGTTTTTATGTTTTTTGTTCTCTTACTTCCAAAGTTTAACAATCTTATCATGGCTAGCGGAAGCTACCAAACCTGTAGCCGTAGACAATGCCAAACCAGCAATCAGTCCGTCGTGTGCTGACAACGTCATCGTCTTATTCTCTGACATGTTCCATAGCTCCAGAGACTGCGTTAAACAAATAAAATAAAATACCACATCAACTTTAAGTTCACATTATTCAATAGAGTACACAACTTTACTCCCTTAGAAACATTGTTTGCTTTCACATTTTGGTCCCTAAAAGGTGACCAGAGAGGGACTAAATATAAAACAAACAGCGTTTCTCAGGACCATACCCGTGGATCCGTAACTAGTATCGGTGAGGGACAAATTCCGTATATTTGAGCTACCCACGGGGACCTATGTAATTGTCTCTAGCCTATATGATAAACTATCAAGATTTGACACTCACCTGGTAACAGCCGATAACCAACAATGAAGCATAGCTAGGATGAAAAACACATGAATGGAACTTATTTCCGTTACAGCTAAGATCATGTACGCATTCCCCTTCGTTTCCTGACATCATAGACCAGACACGAACCGAGTCCTCACTAACTGATGCCAAATACTCACCACTCGGGTCCCAGCAAATAGAATAAATCGGCTTCGTATGTCCCTATACCATCATTCATATTAGAAAATAGTACTATGAAGTAAAGGAATAAAACATAAAGGAATGGGTAGTAACGAACCGGTAATGAATGTCGAACTGCTTGAGTTTCCACATCAAGTATAGATACCATATTTTCTGCAGCAGCTGCTAAAAATCTTCCATGTCGTGGCTGGAATCTCACTTGAGTCATTCCTCCCTGATCCGCGAAAATAACATACAACCAATAAAATGATTGCTAATTACTAGTATCTTTTTTTTGAGAAAATCAGAATAAAATTACTGGCTGATATTAAAAATAAAGAAAAGAAGGATGCTATGTTCCTTTGTTTCTGTATAATCATACCTTAAATACACGAGCACAGCTACCATTGTTAATGCTCCAGTACCGTATCTCCCCATCCCCGTCACACGAACAGATGAGATCATCTTTATTTGGGTGGAAGTCCAACGACATCACAGATGCAGAATGCCCCATAAATGTACGAAGAGAGAAACCAGGCTGCAAAGTCATAACAAAGTCACTAGGGTGGGCAAAAATCAATAACAATGAAATATAAGCGCAAAAAGTTAGTCAACTAACATTGTCGGCATCCCAAACACGGACTGTTTTATCAAAGGATGATGTGGCAAGGCGGGGCATACTTGGGCTGAAACGCACATCTGTGATCAATGACGAATGCTCTTCAAGTGTCGTCTTCGGCTTTAAAGAATCTGTGTACCACAATACAGCCTGCATCACAATATCAAAACTGAAATACTAGCATATATATGAGACCCTTGTGGGATTTTATATAAACTATTTTAGTAAAATGAAATTTCCGAAAATTAACTTGAGACTTCCATGAAGAAAAAAACTTGTTATATGTTCCCTTCCAAAATAAAATGTTGGCATTTACCTTTTTATCATGGCCGCCACTAGCCAGTAGTTTACCATCTGAAGAGAAATGGCAACAAACAACCTTGCTTTGACTAGCTCGTACAGAGTTGACTTCCGTAAATGTAAACCCTGACAAGAAAAGGAGCATATGGTCAGTGAGAAACTTAATGGGTCGATGTTGACTATATAAAGCAAAACCTCACCTTTGCTAACATCCATACAACGGTTAACCGTATCCCTCATATCCGTGTCATCATGGGATAAAAAAGACTCCACGTTATCATCAAGAGATCCATCCTCCACAAAACGATCCATGTCACACTGCAGAATAATATCAATATGAGAACTATAAAAAAAATGAACCCCACTTACATATGACCCATCACGCTCACCAATTGATTTGATGGAGATGTGAGAGTTGTGGGACCATCAGGACGAAACATCATTATAGGCTTTGAAGAACCATCATTATGCGGCAAAGCTGAGATCACATCTCCAGGTGTATGAGTTGATGGAGTCGAGGGTGCTGAGCTTGGTGACGGTCCAGCTGTGTTAGCCGTTCCAGAACTGTTGGCAGGTCCAGATGATGACACGGGCTGCTTTCTTTTTCTTCCATTCGGGTCATTTCCTCTAAAAGAGTTTGACATGCTACCGTCTCCCACACTGGTGGCACCGACAATCTTTTCTTGTGGAAGACCGAGATTCGAATTTTGGGGTGGTGGGGCCGAAAGAGAGTGATGAATCTGCTGCTGTTGTTGCTGGTTACCGTTCTGTTGCTGTTGTTGCTGCTGCTGCTGTTGTTGTAACTGAGCCATTTTCAACTACAAGTGAAAAGTACCCAAATAATGTGAGTTACAAGACATAGCTGGTTCGCGACTGTAAACATATACACAAAAATGATAATCGGTATAAATAATTACTTTGAGCAACATATCCGTATCTCCTCCTCCACGAGGTAGACCAGGAATCGGAGATCCAACATTCGGAATATCACCAACAGAAGCAGAAAGACCATCTTTGCCCATACTCATGCTTCGGTTATTAAGAAGCATTCTCAGCCGTCTGCTTTCATCGTTAGCTGATTGTGATGTCATGTTTTGTTGTGCTAACAGAAGTTGTTGCTGATGTTGTGGTGACATCATCTGTAGCTGATGAAACGGTTGTGAGCCTTGCATGTATGACTTCTGTTGTTGCATTATACCCGACCGTAACTGATCTAATCCCTGCTATAACCATATATGTTGCTTATAAAGTTAGAACATTGACTTCCATATTTGAAAGATACAAATTAATCAGCTTTCACTTACCGTGAGAGGCCATCCTTTCAATGTCAAATTATTACCACCTTGATTTGATCCTAAAGAGAAAGTGCATTTTCATTTTTTCAGTTATATTATGTGATGGTTAATTGCATACTAAATGTATAAAGATATTGATTTAGTCAAAGTTACCAGGGATACCAATTAATGATACTTCAGGACCTGCAGCTCTAGGATGATTCAACATAGGGTTCATCTCTGTTTTTATTTCCTATTCAAGTGAAGGTCAACATAAGTCAAACATATATATCAATAAGAATCTTGGAATTGGCACATTTGAGCTCAATATATGCATAGCATGAGTACTCACTGGCGCAGAGCCTGGAAGTTGTTGGTTCCGACCTTGGATTTGAGGCGACATATTGCCGGCACTACCATGCAGAACTTGTCTGAAAAACAGCAAGGAGTTGTAACTTTCAATTAAGCGCATAAAACTTAACACATTCTAGACAATTGCTTTAACAGAATTTTATTAAGCACTTCCCAGTAATTATTTCATAATATTCAACACCACTCTCAAAAGTATAAGTACCAAAAGAATAAAGATTTATTTTTCAATTGTTATTACGTGAAAAGGCGTCTAAAATAAACAACTATATAAAAAACATTACCCTGAAGGTTGACCGGCTGCTGCAGCAGATTTCAAAATTGATGCTTGGTCCGGGCCCAAAAGCTGACCGACATTCTCACCATATCTCTGCTAAGAATATTAAAAATGTTGTCACATAAAAATGCTTACTTACCAAAATTGAAGATTGGTGTGAATCATGTTATTAACTATACCGCTCTCTTTCCTACTTCTAGCGTCTGTTATAAATTCGTTTGTTATAAATTCGTGTGACGTAATCAAATTTCTTATATATTTTTTGAACTTTTTTCAATGTACTTGAAACTAGACCTTATAGAATCTAACTGTAATAACTTAACATTCACGCCACAATATCAAAATACATGTTACTAAATTGAAACATAAGTTACCAAAATTCCTTGAATTTTTTTTACAAGTATATCAAAAGAAAACTTTTGACTTCAAAATATATACCTTCATAGCTGCATCATCTAAAGAATCTCTTGGAAGCGGAACTTTCAATTTCTCCTCATACATTTTGGTAGCAATGGCGTTAACTCCAGGGTTCTGTCGCATAAGAGGATCATTTCCAACAAGCCTGTTTGCTGTCCCGTTAAGAAGGTGAGCCCCGTCTCTCCTTTGTTGCTGTTGCTGCTGCTGCTGATGTTGTTGCACTTGTTGCTGCTGCTGTGCTTGTTGTTGCTGCTGTTGCTGTTGTTGTGCTTGTTGTTGCTGTTGCTGCTGCTGCTGTTGTTGCTGTTGTTGTTGCTGAGCCTGGCGTTGTAATATAAGCTGTTGCATTTGCATCTGCTGGTGTTGTTGCTGCTGCTGCTGTTGCGGATGTGGTGATTGTTGCGGCTGCTGCTGTTGTTGCTGCTCTCGTGCTTTATTTAACTGAGTCTGCAATTAAACTTACTTATTTACGTATAGAAATACATATGTGTATGTACATAGAGACCACAAGAAACGTAAATAGTTATAAATACAAGTAAAAATGATCTGAAGATTAACCTCAATGTAAGAGGCTGCAACTTCTGAATGTTTCTCGTTAGTCCTCGCTATAAATATGTCCCAAAACACCGACCACCATTCGAATAGAAAGCCACCAGGCGCATCAATAGCTGCAACATTTTTGCAAACATTATAGAACCATCATTTCAAAATAAAATGCCAATTCTTACTTCTAAAACACAGAATGCAAGTTTTAAGGGGGTGTATGGATTAGATATTTTTTTGGGCCTATAAGGTTAAACCCAGTTGAAACAGCTCATTTTATTCGGCTTTTATGAATACCAAGTTGAACTTATGGCTTATTGAAGTACAGAAGAAAAAAACGGCCTTATGAACTCTTCTAAATTTAAATAAGCCATGAGCCCGAAAAATAAGCTAATACAACATATCCCAAATGTCTGAAACTCCCTTCAACAAACCGNTATGTATAGAACTACATATGTGTATGTACATACTACATAGAGACCACAAGAAACGTAAATAGTTATAAATACAAGTAAAATTGATCTGAAGGTTAACCTCAATGTAAGAGGCTGCAACTTCTGAATGTTTCTCGTTAGTCCTCGCTATAAATATGTCCCAAAACACCGACCACCATTCGAATAGAAAGCCACCAGGCGCATCAATAGCTGCAACGTTTTTGCAAACATTATAGAACAATTGTTTCAAAAAAAAAAATGCCAATTCTACTTCCTCAAACACAGAATGCAAGTTTTAGGGGTTGTATGGATTAGATAATTTTCCGGGCCTATGAGGTTAAACCCAGTTGCAAAAGCTCATAAGCTCATTTTATTCGGCTTATGAGATTATCAAGTTGAACTTGTGGCTTATTGAAGTACAGAAAAAAACGACCTTGTGAACTTTTCTAAATTTAAATAAGCCCATGAGCCCGTAAAATAAGCTAATACAGCATATCCCAAATGTATGAAATGCCCTTCAACAAACCACACATTCCATAAAAGAATCCTTACCAACAGGGTCAGAAGAGACTTTTCCTTCGGCTTGAAACGCCTGAGCCGAAGCCTTTAAATCCCTTTTTACTAGATAGTCATGTATATAAACATCTAACCTGTTAACCAAACAAAATCAAAACCAAAATCTTCATCAGTCAGAAATCACAATAAAAAGCTCCAAACTTTACACATAAAAGAGCTATTTTAAGCTACCCAAAGTCCTTAAAGTACCTAACTTATCATAATATACCTATCAAAATTAGGGGATCTATCTTAAAACCCAATTTCAATTAAAACCCTTTTTTCAATAAACATTTTAGAATCATTAATTAAAGCACAAAATAAGAACTTTAGCATAAAAATATTAAAAAAAAAATATCAAGAACAGTAATACAAGATAAATGAACCAATCATTATAAAGTTAATTAATTTATATAAAAAAATAGCTAAAAGAACAAACTCTAAAAACAAGAAAAACAGTATAAAAAAAAATCCTAAATTGGGTTAAAAAAAAATAAAAAATCACAAAACAAATAAAAAGCAACAAGGGTATGAATCTAAAAACATAAAATAAGCTTTAAAAAAATATAAAAAGCATAAAACTTACATTTTATCAGCTTCCCAGTGAGTCTGAGACATATTTTCTTAAAAACAAGAAAAGAATCAAGAAACACAGATTCTTAGATCTTCATGTAAAAACAAAATATGGGTTTTTGAGGGTTTTTAATGATGTTAAAAACCCTTGAAGGAATTTATGTGAAAATAAGAGGAGAATAATAATTTCTAAGAAAAATAAGAAGATCTTTCAAGAAAGATAGAGAGAGAAATATAAGGAAAAGAGAGAGAGAAGAATAGAAGAAGAGAAGAAGACAGTGTATTTATATTTGTTATTATTTTAGATACGGTCCTAAAGATATCAATATCATCATCATATGGATTTTGTTATTACACGCAAAATCAAAAGGTGTTGTTTTTCTCATGCCCAAAATGCTAAAACTTTATGCCGAGTATATATTGTACAAAGAATATTTATGATGGAAAAACTTTTTTTTATATTATTTTGAACTAGCAACAGACTCGTGCGTGTTGTCAAAGAAACGACTACTAATTTTTTTTGCCGACTAGAGCTTTTCAGTTGTATGTTTTTTCGTAACAATAATATTTGAGGTAATTCCAAAAATTGACAAAGTGGCCCGACTAGTGAACCATTTCTAGACGAGATTTTTTTTTTTTTTTTTTTAAATAAACATGGGCTACTTTGGATCCGGACTAACTATTTAAAATCATAACACGTGTCCCATTTAGTAATACAATTTAATCATTAGTATCTCTTGTTGTAAATTACATATATATATCCTCTTATTCATTTGTTATTACATAATGGAATATGTTTGGTGGACCTAATAAATGGGCCTAATGGTGGACCTAAGGCTTTAAATACTTGTACAGTGCATGCACTGTACAATGCACTGTACAAGTATTTAAAGCCTTAGGTCCACCATTAGGCCCCTTTATTAGGCATATATATCAAGGCTCTTACATAATATCAACCCACCAGGGGCGATGCCAGAAAAACTTTCAAAAGGGGGCAAAAGTTAAAAGTGTGTGCCAGTCGGGTCATATCAGTAACTCGACATTTATTGCTATAATGAAATCGATTTTACTTTTAATGAAAGTGAATTTTTCGGTATTTGTTTGCATGCGATAACCAAAACTAAGAATTAATGATGATATGCACAATATTTAGCACATAATTGCTTTTTCTGATCGATATTACCATAAGAATTTAACATTATATCTCCATGAAAGTGCAAATGCCCTTAACCACTTGAGTATGATGCAACTATTAGATAATTTTTCACAGTTATACTATTTACCCACCCACCACTACCATTAAAACCAGATCTAGACATCTAGTAACTTGAGCTTGAATCTGAGCAGCACCAACCTTCACAGACGTAGCACGATGAACAAACTGTTCTCGCAACAACAACCTCACATTCCTCAAATAAACATCAACCGGAATCGCCTTCTTAAACAGCTTTATCCAATGCATAAATCACATCCTCAATAGCCAAATCAAACGTTGTACACTCCAACATCTGCTTCGATAACCCATCCACCGGCTCAAACACCTCATCACCACCAACACCCTCCGCACCACCCACACTCAACTTCCCTTCATTTTCCTTCACCCACGCCTCCAACACATCTGTATTCATCAAAACAATCTGCAACTGCTGCTCTAACCTCCTTCTCATCCCTCATCTCTCTCAACCCCTTATTCATCCCTCATCAAAACCATTTGGTGTGAGAATTTGTGTGTTGGAAGGATTATAGGATTTGAGTGGTGAGGAGTGATTTTGATCGGTGTGAGATCCGGATATTGTGACGTGCGAGTTACTAGATCTTTTTTTTTTAAGAAGGATATTGGGTATAGATTGGTGTGAATTTTCTTGTGTGTGTGGTGGATTTGTTACCATATAACATCAGTGGTGGTAATGATGGCCGGAGGTTGGTGGTGGTGGTGGCCGGAAGAGTCGGTTTTTGGGTGAGCCCCCAATCCGATAACCAAAATCAGTTAGGATCTGGTGGATTTTCGGGTTTACTTACACCCCTAGTTAGAGTTTAATACTTATGAAATAAATGAAGGTAGAATTAATTAAGAGATGGTGACTCACCACGTGAACTTCCATCGGGCATCTTCTGCAAAAGCCTCCATCTTGTCTCCCTAATTCAAAGAATTGATTCAAACTGAAACTTTATTACTTGGTAGTTATAATAATAATAGGTTAAACCTTGATTTCAATTTGGAAAGTTATGTACGAGTTAAGGTTGGTTGTTGATACAAACTTGGAAGGAGAAGGGAAAGGGTTCGAAGGATGGTCCAAAAGGGTTGTATGGGGTTCAATATTGTGGTTCTAAATTATATGGTGGTGGTGGCCGGAGGTTGGTGGTGGTGGTCGCTGGAAGGGTCGCCGGATTCTGGGTTTGAAGTTCGGAGGTGTTGGCCGGAGAAGGTGAAGTGGGTAGATCAATTCCAAGGTAGCCCAATTCCAAGGTAGCCCAAGGTGAAGTGGGTGGCCCAATTTCAAGAAGAGGGTGTATATGTCATTTATAATAAGACATGATAAAGACAAAACATGACACGTGATGACGTCAAATAAACCTGATATTTAAGTGTCAATTTCCCCCTAATATGCTCATTTATTACACTTATTATATGGATATATACTTTGATTCCTTTATATTTTGTATCCAGGTCATAAAATGAGCATAGGAGCTAAAGAGACGCGGAAAATGGAAAGAACTCATCAAAGACACATTTACTTAGTATGCTGAAGACAACTACAGCGTATCTCAGACTCTCTGTTACGCCGTAGCTAGGAGTTCAAATATGAAGCAGCTCGAATCAAGAACTACGGCGTAACTACAACCCATAGTTACGACGTAGCTTATACAAGACTTTGAATTTCCCGAAAGATAGTGTCTACGCCGTAACCGCTTTTGGAGTTACGGCGTAGCAACGACACCGAGATGATCTAAGATCAAAGAACGATGCTACGGCGTAGCCCACTTGAAGACTACGAAGTAAGAAGAAACCCTAATTAAGAGTTACGGCGTAACAACATTACCAACTAAGCCATAACTAGTGCTAAAGGATGAGATCACGCCTAAACACCATAAGTTTTAGCATTTCATTATTTCATTTACATTTCGAACTAATGGCATTTGTAAAAATCATTTCGAGTGTTAAGTTTAATATGATCGGCTAAGCACCACTGGTGCTAGCCTAGTTATGATTCTTACATTATTTTGATTATGTTTTCGTACTTTTCTTAATGCTTCTACATGTGTGCATGCTTAGTTTATCATAAGAACCTTTAAGTGCGGTAGTTTAAATGACCTGGTCATACTTGGTATGCTAGGAGAATTGACCATAGGACCCCGGCGTAGTTGAGTTGCGAGGATATGGTTGGGATGACAAATAACCACGGACCTTGTGTGCAAATTGACCATATGACCACTTTCCGGGTCAGATAAACTTAAGTAGTTAAAGTATGGTCTATGATCGTGACAACGGACCATACTTGGTAAGTCTAGCATGTAGTGGCACTTAATGACTCAAACCCGTTTACCGTACGTCGGCTTACTAGCATAGGGTAGTGCCTGTGGTTCCCGGCAGGATTCGGGGGAGATAGGCTAAGGAACTTGACCATATGAACCTAGTGATATATTTCCGCGCACCTGAAGCATGAGATTAGTTTAATAGGAAACGTAATCATAAACATTGTAGGATGAGTAATTAGGCTAGTACACTTCTCTCTTATTGCTCACAACTTTCATTTCATTCTGTTTTATTTACTTTTAGCTTTCATTTCATTCAAACAATCATTTCATCTTTCAAACCTGTTTAATTTAGTGACATTAGACTTAGATATAATCCAAACCACATATCTTTTGGGACGACCTCGGTTTTACCAATTACTAGTCTACAAGCGACCGGATTCTCTGTCCGTTAGTGCAATAGGGTAGACCTTAGGTAATCGAGACATTATAAATATTAAGATATGGTCAGTAAAACCTGTATCAACACGTGTCATGAGTAGCCCAGTTTCAAGTAGCCCATGTCTATTTTGAGGAAGAAAAAAAAAGTTCCCGTCTAAACAAGGTTAACTCGTTGGGTGACCGTTCCATTTTCAAAATTACCTCATAATATTTTGACAAACAATGTTTTGCATTTTTTCAAAATAAACGAATAAAAAACAATAATAGAGAATAATTTTTGTTTTACCTATAAAGAAAAATACATGTTTCTCAAATGTATAAATTATTTGACTTTTATAAGACTGTGCGTAATAAGGGATGCACGACCGAGTCTTGGCCACCCAAAACGCGTCGACCCTAATTGCGGTCTCCTTGGAATACACGTTTTCAACATAAAAAACGAAAGACTCGGTTGATGCCAATACCGAGTCATGGGGGTTGTTTCTGCACAAAATACATAGGCCAATGGTCAAAAAACGAATGTTTGGCCTTTTTTTTTTAAATCTTTAATGATTTATATAAATTTATCCCTATAAATACTCTAATACTCCTTCATTTTTTTTTCACACTTTCAAACACAATCTTAATTTATATACTCTAATCTTTTCAACTCAAAATGTGGAAACATATAGTGGTGAATACGTTGCCGTTTAAAAACTTAAATTTCTCATTTCAAATAACCGATAAAGTGTGATGCAATATGATAAACGACAATAATAATTCTAAAACTATAATGATAGTAGAGAGCATGAAAGAAAACATGTCAACACAAAACAATAAGTGAAAGAGATATCCAAACGGACTCGATGATTTATAGTGGCCCGGTCACGAAGCTCCTTTCCGCCCTACTCTACTCCTCGAGTTTCCAACTTGAGAGTTACTTCACTAAGTCAACAAGCTCCCTTCTCAGCGAAGGACTTACAACGTTTCTTACAAGTTTACTAATACTAAGCTAGATATCGAGTTCGTCTTCGGGTACAACCAAACTAGTTATGTTTTATGGCATAAACATAACAAAACCTATTTTATTTTGTTTTAAGGCCTAACACACTAAACCTATAACTCTTGTGTTTTAAGGACAAAAGTGTAGAAAAACTGATTCTATTGATTATAAAACACTTTTTATTAATCACAATCAAATATTACAATCACCATAATCTGTTTTCAAACAGTTATCAATAAGAACACAATATACTTGATCTCAATCAAGTATTATTAACAACAGAAACAAGTGTTTTGATCAAGAGAATCAAATACACGATTTAGGGTTACAAGAGCAAGAGAGCAGCAAACTTATAGAGAGAATGAGAGAGTTGGAATAATGAGGCTACACTTTGTCTCTTTTCTTTAAATACTAGCTTCACCGACTCAACTTTTATCTTGACAGCTTTGAACCTCCATCTTTTACTAACGTGCTAATTGGCTTCCAAAGTATAAATCAAGTTCCTCTTATTTTCACTTTAAGCCCTTCTTAAATCTAAATACTTCAATACTGCAAGATAAACAAGCAATAATAAGTGCTTATCAGATTCAGAATAAGCTAATAAGACCTTATTCTCAACAAAAAGACATAACCATTCTAACCTCTATCTTGGAGTTTAGTTGGTGATACAAGATGCTGTATGATAACTAATAGCGTATCAATATTAGTGGTCAAGCCCACTAAATACTTTTTGTCGTTCAAATCTCACCTATTATTCAATCCAACACTCTACATTGTCTTTAATAACTCTCCTATAAGAGTGTATGTCACTAGTTGACCTTTGTGCATGCAAATGATTAAAAATTTGAAGGATTATAGTCGTTTAGGCTTTAATACCTTTGCATAATCCTTCATTATTTAAACCACTTGTATTTGTGCTTCAAACCCACACCTCAACTTCACATTTCTCAGCTGCAAACTCACATTCTAAATACCTTTCAAAATGACTAAGGCACCAAGTGCTCATTCCTCGACTAGGAGCCCTCCTAGAAAAACCACACGTATTGTGTATGAAATCTCATCAACCGAATCTTCACCTATAAAGAAGAGTTTTTGAATAGTCTACATCATTCTCAAATGTCAATCAAAATGGATGAAATCCTCACCTAACTACATACAAACTCCAACTTCCATTGAACCAACTGATATGTGCTAAATTACACATATCTTTGACCTTAGTTTAAGTATAGAAATGACCAAAAACTAACGCTAAACGCCAAAGATATCGTGTTTTTGTGTTTGTGATCGTGCAGGAACGGATATTGCATAAATAGCACAAAAGTCGACCAAAAAGCCTAAAAAGAGCACAAGATGTGGAAAAGTGTCACAAAGCCGAGTCAATGATGAAATCTACTCAAAGAGAGCCCAAGTCGACAAAGTTATTTCTTAAAAGCTCAAAAAGATGGAAGAAACGCTTAATCAAAGTTGAAAGATATTCATGATAAGAAGCTTTCCAAAACTGAGCAAGTGAACGTTTTACGTCTTTGAAGACTTTTAGAATACGAGTCAACTCAAGTCCTCAAGTTACCGAGTGTTACGTTTAATGTTTTAAAACGTTTAATAGTTGTAACAAAGTTTTAGTGTTCTATTCATGAATTGTAAAGGTTCAAGGGCTTAAGTGCAATATTGTCAAAACCTCCTACAAGCTCTTGAACCATAAATAGAGATCACCACCTCATTTGGGAGGTTGGTTAGTATTAGGAGTAGGGGTAAGGTAGAGTAGTATAGTTTTATTTCATGTATTAGTGTAGATTTATTTTGAATGCAAGTTTATTTTGATGTCTTATTTCAAGCTTATTTTGATGTCTTAAATCTTTCCTTTAATCTTTACAAGCTTTCCTTTTAATCTTTTCTACAAGCTTTTATAATTTTTTTTTTGTCACCTTTGCATGCTTTCTTTGGTTCGAATGATATAAAAAAAATATGGGTTAGTAGCTTATTTTTGGGTGCGTGTCGGTTAATCCTAGCTTATATTACTATTTTAGCAAGTTCTTATAATTTTTTATTAGCTTAGATCTAATTTTCTTGCGTCTAAAAACTTCCCAGTAGCGTATTCTTTAGTTTTTGCGAGTAGGTATTTTAGGGTTTTGCGAGTATCGACTTTATTTTGTGATTTGCGAGTATGGGGTTTCTTTGATGTTTTGCGAGTATGAAAATAGAATTTTGCGAGTATGAAACATTATTTTGCGAGTATGAAAATAGAATTTTGCGAGTATGTTACATTTTCTTGCGAGTATGAAGTTTTATTTCTGCGAGTATGAAAACATGATTTGCGAGTATGAAATGTATTGCGAGTATGGGACAAATTAAATAGCGAGTATGCTACAATTTCAAACTTGCGAATATGAGAAAGTGAAAGTCATAGAATATGGTCAACAATGTCCAGCCAATATTGAACTTATTTAGTGAATAAGCAGCTTCTCTAAATTAGCAGGTGGCGTTTTTAATTCATAGGTAGCGAGTATTATTTTTTATTAGTAGCGAGTTTGGTTTTTATTGTGTCAAGTTTATTTTTAGTCCAAGTTTATTTTTAGTCGTGTCTTGTTTTCTATTCTTCTTTTCTTATTTCTTTTTCAAGCCGAGCTAGGCTTTTATTTTACCTCATCGTTTATCGAGTGAGGCTCTTATTTTCTTAAATCTAAACGTTATGCTGTCGAATTTTCTTTAAAATCCTTTTAGTGTCTTTTACTTATTAAAGTCTTTCGTCTTTTCATTTTTAGTCTTACCTTTTATTTACGTTAAATGTTTTACAAGTCTTTTAATTTCTTTATCGCTTTAAGTTTTTAATATGAGTCTCGAGTAGTTTTTAAACGTGTTTGCTTAGTCACTCGAGTTTGTGAGTTAAGTAAGAGCGTTAAACGTTTGTGATAAGTAATCGAAAGATTACTTAGACATGTGAGTTAATTATTCGAAGACGAAATCTTTGAACGATTAATTCACTCGTCTTGAGTTAATATCTTTTCAAAAGATTAATCAACAACTAATCTCGAGAAAGGAAAATAACTCGTTGCAAACTTTTACCTCAAGCTTAACGAACTTATTCGCGTCGCTTTGCAAACACATTGTCTTTTAAATTCATTTACCGCTTTATTTACTTATCGCTTTCATTTACCGCTTTCTTTAGTCATTTTATTCATGCAACTTTACTTGTTTTCTTATTTCATGTCGTATTACCGCTTTTCTTTATTTTAATTTGTCGTTGCAGTATAGACAAAACCAAAACCTTCTTTTAAACCTTATTCATCACACATAGCTCACGGTCTTGAGTGACGAGATCCATATTCAACCCTCGTTGGGACAACGATACCTAGTGGTTCAAAGCTTACTAGCTAGAAACGCTACATCACCAACATTACCATAACTTGCTCCCATTAAGCCAACACCATTACTTACACCTCAAAACACACCCATCTTTACACAACCTACACGAGTTTCACCTATTGAACCTCATCAAATATTTGTTGCTACACCTCCTACTTTTCCACACCCATTCATGAACTCTTTAGAGGATTTACCTCCTAGACCTTCCAATCAACCACAATTGCTCAAATTCTCATCTATTGAGAGAATGACTACCCAACAAACTCCCTCACATAACATAGGTGTTGACATCAATGTGTCACCACCAATAGCACACGTGTCTCCTTATTCTCCACCTTCTAATGGCCCATTTTGGGTAATGAGAAGATTTTAACCACCTTAACAAAACAACATAGATAACGACACACCTCTACTCACACACACATCTCCACCAACATCCGTTGTGCATCCACAACCTTCTCATTTAGGTCCATCCTCTTTAAACATACCTCCACAACCTTCTATCTTAGGTCCATATTACCTCCATCACCACAACAACCAAGTCATGAAGATACTTGCTTCCATTGCCAATAAACTCAAACCTTGGTTCATGAAGTACGCGATGAAATGCGTTTCATGTTCTATCATCTTCTTGAACGTCTAGATGACATTGGCAAACTTAACCACCCCTAGAAACCTTGAAGTGCAAGCACAAGTGGTCATTCTCCTCTAGTTTTAGTTTAGTCCATCTTATTAGGATTTTCTTACATGTTAGATAATTTTCTTAGTTTTAGAGAATTGGTCATTCTTGTATCATTTCTCTTGTTTTCATTTAATGCATCTACTTGTTTAAATGCTTCTTGATTATGTGAGCATATTAGTGTGATTATGACTTTATTTCTTGGTCTTTATGTTTTATTTTCTTTAAACTGCTGCTAACAAGTTGCAGGTACCAGGATCCCTTGATTTATACCCAGCGATCCCTTATGAAATGGATCCGGCGGATCTGGGCACTCAAAAACCAAACCGAGCCTTACTTCAGCTCAATTTTAGCAAAAGTCATACTATTTTCTTGCATTATAACATTTTATTTGTAGATTTTCAAACACATTTTGAGCACCTCACGCTCTCAATATGGGGGAGCTTTCGTCAAAGCAAAATCATTGCACAATTTGCAATGCTCTCGCCTTACCTTCCTAAATACTTGACGCCCTCACCAAGGGAGAGCACTCGTCACGGGGGAGCAAATATGTTTTTCTCTACCTTTCTTATCTTTTCTTCTCTTATATCTTTCTAAATTCTTGCATCCGGGTTAGTTTCTTTTCGAAACTCTTTTTGTTTTGACAAAAAAGAGGAGAAAAAGGATAAAAACTTAAATTCAAAATCTACGAATTTTATTTTTTACTTAAAATAATTTTATGTTTTTTCATCAACAAAAATGGAAAGATTGTTATTACAAATAAATCATAAAAACATTTATTTATATTTTACGACCTTCTTATGTTTTGTCGATAACAAACGTAAAATCATTTTAACGAACTAAATAAAATACGTAAAGTTTTGAGCCAATAGTTTACTAACTCATTTCACTAAACAAACAAACCATTATACGTGTTTAGTTAAATAGTTTACATAAAACCAAATCAATTTAAAAAAAAACACTTATAAGTAACTTTGGTTACTTACATTTTTACATACCAAGCTAAATGTAACTTGTACTATATAGGCTTGGACTATCTATAACCTAAAACCCATGACCCATGGAGCTTGATCCAAAACCCATGACCCATGGAGCTTGATCCAAAACCCATGACCCATTGCATGACAAAAAAAATGGGTAATATCCATGACCCATAACACAAAGTCCATTATCCAAAGTCCATAACCCATAACCAAAGATGTCTTTTATATCATGCATGACATCACATAACCCATGGATCATAACCCATAACCCAAAACTCGGAATTGTAACCCAAAATCCGGATGGGTACTACCAGATAGCCGGATCCCTTTGGGAAAGGATCTGGTAGATCCGTCTGAACAGTAACTTGTTTTGCCTATAAATAGTGAGCAATTTCTCCCTTTCTACTCACCCCTCTTAGACATATCTTCTCTCTATGTTCTAACCTATCTAACCTCAGATCTAAGGATCTTCTGTGTAGCTTTTTCTCTTAGTGATTCTCTAGGTTCCTCTTAAAGGCGAGATAACGACCTCTAGAAGACTTGCATGGTCGAAGATATGGGTTGCTAGGCTTCATCTTCATCAAGACCACACAAAGTGAATCTTGTTGTTGATTCTTCTCATTTGTCCAAGATATGTTGTGTTAGTTAGTGTTGTTGAAGTTAGTTCCTCCGTTGTAAATGAACTCGGTATCTAGCCTTGTACCGGATAAAGTGTAGGCGAGGTAGGTTTGGTTCTACCTCGTGGAAGAACCCGGTATCTAGCCTTGTACCGGATAAAGTGTAGGTGACGTAGGTTTGGTTCTACCTTGTGGAAAAATTTGATATTTAGATTTGTACCGGAAAGAATGTAAGCGACGTTGTGAAGGCTTCTCCGCCAAGTTAAATGAGCGTGTGGTGTGTAGTGATTATAAACTCTCGAGTTGGGTACTCGGGGAGTAAAGTAGGGCAAGAAGGTTACCTTGTAGCCGAACCACTATAAAATACCTGTGTTATGGTTGTCTCATTCTTTCTCTATCTCTTAGCATAGTTTATATGCATCTAACTATCAATATCCAACAAATCAAAATAGATTGACATAAGTCTATCTAAAAATATTAAAACATAGTTTTTAATCGGTAAAACTATTCAACCCCCTTATAGTTTTCTATAGTATTCACATACTCATTGTTAGTAGCCTCCCAAATAAGGGGTAGGTACACTGCAAAGGAAGAATCGATGAAGCTATACCTAGCACTGGTCAACCAGATCTTACCATACTTCACGTCTTTCACCATTACTCAAATTCCCAGGGGACAGAACCAGGGAGTAGACGCTCTAAGCAAACTCGCTGCCAACACTTCGTAAAAGAAGTCTTGGTAAAAGTCATCAACAAGAAATACATCCTCCAACCTAAGGAAGTCTCCCAGGTCGAGACATATGACACTTGGATGACTCCCATCTTCAACTGGCTATCCCAAGGTATTCTGCCACCTGACAAACTAGAGGCACTGAGAATCAGGCGCAAGGCCATGTACTCTATCAGGGATGTCATCTTATACCGCAAACATTTATAGGTCTAATGGCGAGATGGGTTAGAACAACGTAGGCTCGAACAATCATTCAAGACATTCACAATGAAATTTGCGGCATGCACTCAGGGTTTCGCGCCGTAGCGGCCAATGCAATCAGGATGGGGTATTATTGGCCAACAGTGAATCAGGACACTGAGGCTGAGCTAAAGACATGCCAATAATGTCACGCTTACACCAATGTTCAACGCGTGTCAAAACATGACCTAATCCCCATCACCGCACCCTGGACATTCCATTAATGGGGCATTGAAATATGCAGACCATCCCGGCTGCCCTAGGAAATGTCATACACATGATTATAGCTGTCGATTACTTCACATAATGGGTCTAAGCAAAACCACAACCTCCATCACTTCAAGAAAAGTGTAAAACTTCGTATACGATCAAATCATCACTCGATTCAGCATGCCACAAACACTCATCACTGACAATGGAACCCAATTCATCAGCGAGCCATTCAAATCATGGTGTGAAAATCATGTTATCCTTAGGGCTACAACTTCTCCCTACCATTCGCAAGCTAATAGTCAGGCATAAGCGGCTAATAGAGAAATTGTGAAAGGCATCAAGAAAGAGGATTAGTTAGAAAATGATCTTAGGTTCTTAGTAATTACTATTCGTTAGGTCGACATCTTTCTCTAACGTTTTAGATGGTAGATATTCTTTGTAATCTTAAGCTGGGCCCATTTTATCTTTAGAAACAAATTTATTTTACTTTTTTAGAAAAAGAAAAGAAAAGTATATATTACTACTTACTACATGAGGTAATACTATATTAACCAAAATTACAATGTTTCATGTAAAGGATTTTTTTGTTTTTCTAAATATCAAAAACGTTAAGTGAAATACAGCGTATGAGATTAATATCAAAAGTTAAAGATAATTTGATATTAAGCGGTAAAAGATTTAATATAACTTTGGATTTGCAATGATCAAGTGCACATATATTGTTGTGCTTAGATGTAATTGTCTATGTTTCATCACAAATACTCGACAAGAATGAAAGCACTGCTTATTAGGAATTCCTAAAATGAATAATTTATAAATGTGTTAAAAAAATAACTATAAAAAACATATCTCGAAAACTATAAGTTATTAAGTTACCGAGTAACCATCAACCAACAAGTTTGTAGCATCGCCTAATATGGCTTATCAATCAAATGAGAAATTTATGTTCAAGAATGTTTTTTTAGATTAAAAACAAGGGATTTGCTAATAGCTGCCCATTGGGCATTGTTTAAAGTATAAAAATATGGAAAGTTTGAGTGTATTAAATTGAAAATCATATTTAATTATAGTAAATTTTACGTTTATTTAATGTTCATTAAATGCATTTTTGATTGAAAAAAAGAAATTTGAGTGTATTAATTACATATTAGTTGCACGTATTTATAGTTTAAAAGATGTCTACTGTGCACTAATTAGCAAATTCCTAAAAACAAAGAGAAAATTCTATCTACTAACGTATCTATCTATATTAGAGTACCTACCAAGAGCCAAAGACCAGTGCACAAGTTTTTAAAACACTGAACATTCCTTGAAGCTTTAAAGAAACATACCAACCATTGCGCTTCAAGCTGTGACCTTCACAAATCCTTGATTATGGGTGTTCCTATGTTTTACATTAACAAAGTTGACTTTTATATTTTAATAGTAGTTGCATGATAAAATGATCAAAACCTACATGAAACAACATTTGTTTATTTATTTATTTTATTTTTTATTTTTTATTATTATTTTTTTATTTTTTAATTTAGGAAAGCAAGCATTTTATCACCACTATCAAACAACACAAAAGATGATTTAAACATTGACACACCATATCAACAGTCATATTGATTGATAAAAGTAAAAGTGTCTAAGAGCAAATGAGAAATAGTTATAGTAAGTATGAAGAGAAATTAGTTTATTAAACTAAAAGTTACATTCGATTAAAAAAATTATGTTTTGTTAAACACAACTCTATGGATTTTGTATAAGCATTCCAAAATTACATAATTAACATTTAATGAACACTAAACATTTCATAGCTAATAACATGCACTTACCACTTTTATAATGATTAGAAGTATATAATTTGTGTAATATATGAGTTCATTAATTGTCATTTTTATAAATTTGGAATGGTTAAACAAAACTCCATAAGTTTGTGTTTAGCAAATCCAAAAATATTTATAATTTTATTTAATGTGTATTAAATGTATATTTTAATTTGAAAGGAAAGTATGAGTTTAATAAATACACTTAAACCGGTGCATTAAGAGCACCACGCCTTAAAAGTAATTACATAAAATGATCTGCTAAACAATGCCCACTAGGTAATGCTTTAGCCAACAATTAACATGAATATAAAAGGAAACTTTAACTTTATTAAATTAAAAATGATATATATTTAAGTTATTTTTTATGTTCATTTATTATGCATTAAATACATAATTAATTTAAATATAGAAAGAACAAATTATTTAATGTGCATTAAGCATAGCCCAGTAAGCAATTGTTAAGCAAATACCTATACAATTTGTCTTTTAAATTACGTATCTATACTACTTATAATAGAGGAATGACTCTCTCTCCAAAAAATTAAGATGTACAAAAAAGGATTCAAGGTTTACAACACTTTAAAGCAAGAAATTTTCATAGTTACAACAAGCAAAGCATTGTGTACACAAAAAACAAGCATGAATCCAAATTTAGACCAAAGTCTTTAAAATTATATATTAATAGCATTAAAAACACCCATATACCCAATATTACAATCATTTAAACACAATGTACAACCCTCCATTAAAACAATGCACAATGTACAACCCTCCGAGCCATGAATGCAAACTTTTCCCACTGAATGTACAATATAATTAAATGTACAACCCTTAATTCCAAATCTGAGTTTGACTTCAGTTTTAATCATCATCAGTTCGAACCATAACCAAATACCATTACCAAACCACCAAAATAAACAATTAATATAAACCAGATCTCTGATTAGTTCAAGCTATACATAAACATTTATAGATATAAAAAGCTTGAACAATATCACATCACTGATCTCTATACTATCCCATCTACGCAAGAACCAGAACCCATTTCATTTGTACCCGAAATCATAAAATTAGTCACGAGTTTGGCTCGTGACCGAGTCAAACCACGCGTATAAACGCGTTTTCTCACCTTTCTTCAATAGATCTACAAGTTTAAGTGTTAAAATGATGGTGGTGGTGTTTTGACGGCGGTGGAGGCAAAACGAGGTGGTGGTGGAACTATTTAGGGCGCGTGTGCAGTAGCGAAAGGAAGAGAAGATGTTGGTGGTTATTTTGGTGGTGGAGGTGAGGTTGTTTGAGTGGCGGTGATGGTGTTTCGAGGGTGACCGGCGGTGGCAGAAAAGAGAGGAGAGAGAGAGAGACGGCTAGGGCATTATGAGAGGGGGAGGGAGTGTTTATGTTTTGGAAGAGATGAAAATGAGAGATAAAGTGTGTTGTAGGGTTTTTTTTTATTCCCCTCAAGGACCATTCATGAAATTTTTATTTAACCATAGGGGCGCCGGTTTCATTATTACATGATGATGATATTTAGTGGATGATGATGATATTTGATTGAGAGGTGATTTGCACATTTGAAAATTTGATTGGCACACTTTACTCGTGCAGTAAATAGTTGTACATATATTACATGATGCTTATTGTACTTGTACATTAGAGCGTGCCAATCAAATTTTGGAATGTGAAATCACCTCCCTATTTGATTGATTGAAGAGTGTAGAAGTCCTAATTTTTTTTATAAATTGCGTGTTTTTTGTATAGCGGACAATAATTTTTAGACGGGTGAGTATTTAGTTTTCAAATTGTTATTAAAGGTAGATAAGCGTATAATTATGTCACCAAACGTATACAAAAATAAAAACTATACTATAATTCTCACGAGCTCCAAGTCTTGTAACATTTTGCTAGTTTTGTCGAATGCATATAAAATTTTGAACTATGCGATAAAATGAGCAAAAATGACCAGGGGCGGAAACGGATCAAGCTGAGATTGAGCGGAGAACGAGCTTGTCAAAGCTTGATCTCTGCTCGTTTATATCTCTGAATTTTAAGTTTATTTCAAGCCTAATATTTTTATCACGAGCCTAAACAAATAAGGCTCGTAAGCACGGCTTTTTAAGCACATTGAGCTCGAGCTTGTTTAAATATAAAAATAAATAATTCCATATTCAATAATATGTATACATAAGGTATATAAGTATATATTTCTAGTGCTTATTAAAGCTTGCAACCTCGATCGAGCTTTGAATACTCGAGCTTGGTTTTTAAACGAGTCTCAAACTAGGCTCAAACACACGTTCGAGCTCATTTAGACTCGATCATTTTGAGATTTTATTGATCCGACCCCGCGACAACTGTGTGGCTCATTTACATCCCCAAAAATAAATGAACGTTCAAACTACAATAATGACAACTTTGTATCAACATTATAGAATGGTCATTTGCCATTTCGCCAGATTTAACTCGTTCCAGCAGGCCTAGCAGCCCATTCTGCCCATTTCTAATGAGATACTTAGATTTAAGAATTGTGAGCCCAATTTCCATTAGAAGATGTTACACCTGTAAAATCTGCTAATGAAAATCCACATAACAAGCCAACAAGGTAAATGTTTGCTCTTATAACTTTATAAGACCTAGTTGTTTGTTTACATGTTCTTGTTAATGCCTATAACATGTTTATGAGAATACTTTGTGTTTCTTTACCTTGATTGCTTGTTGGTTTTACATACATTCATCATTGCTTTGGTATTACTAGTTTGTTGTTGTTCTCTTATTCCATTTGGTCTAACAAAAATCACAACTTTGGACTCTAAATGATAAAAAGAATTACAGTAAAAAATATGGCCCTTGGTATTGGCACTAATGGGGTGTATGGGATTGCGTTTTGAAAACAAATTATGCTTTTCGGCCAAAAGGCCAGAAACCATGGTTTACCAAAGGTTTGTCAAAAACAAACAAAAAACTGCGTTTTGTTTCACTTTTTTAAAAGGTTTACCAATTGATTATTTGCGTTTTCCAAACACAATAATGAATAGCAAGATAATGTCCTCCAACTCGCATTCATAAACACCCCTCTAAAAAACTAGTACTCATTGCATTCTCAGGAAAGATAAAAGAACTAGGAACAATAATCAAATGTAATAGAAGTATAGTACTTTTAATGGTTGCAAGGTGCAAACTATAGACTATATATGAATTCTATGAGTTGTGTGTTACTTATACTCTATTGCTCAAAATTTCTTCCTTTCATTCCGAATAAATACATTTTATTGTATACACTATAATACTATATAAGGACTCATAACTCTTTAGTCGTCATGATACTCAGCTAATGACAAAACTAACTATAATGGTGCTCGAAAATGAAAGAAATTTCTTAATTTACATACTTATCATTGCTTTCATCTTTGATAAACACGAGGATCTGTTTACTATCGTTTTTGGAAGTTAAACGCCTTGATGGAGTAAGCGAAAATGAACCCAAACAGTATACAAAATCCTACAATGATCACGGCAACATATTTTATGAAGTCATATTCAAACCCATAAAAGTTGTGGACAAACTCTGCCACTGTCTCGCCTGTATCTATCCTGTCTGTTATATCCCCGAACTGTGATGTAACTAGTCCGTATAGTGTCCAAGCAATTGGACATATGTAGTAGTACCATCTCCACCATATAGGTATCCTCTGTATATCATAAAGAGGAAAGTTTAGAAATAGTACATTTGAGTGACGATAGCTTTTTATTTAGCAAATTATTAGCACATTGAAACTTACCGTTCGTGGAACAATGAACCCTGAAAAAAGATTCCATATTGCATAAAATGCCGATGAGATGATAGCAGCAAAGTTGTGATTAGGGGTTACTGCAACGGTCATCATCCCATAAAATGTGAAGTACACGAAGGTGAAGTACATAAAGAAGAGATACCAAAAGAACTTGACTATTGTCCACTCAAATCCAATCATTGCATATACAATGATCCCATAAACGACTGTCTGAACAAATATATATGGGATTTCTATCACAACCTGCATAACACACAACAAATTAGGAACACAAAATGGGTCAAATGGCAAACAAATATCTTTAGAAATTAAATATTATACCTGTCCAAAAGCGTATGGCAAAGCTGAATACATCCCAGCAGCTCTTTCTCTATAAAAGACTGTTCGTTCAATAGCAACAACTGGTTGCACTGATGTAGCATTTTGTACTCCGATGAATAGTATAGCAGCGTACATGGAACCCATTGCATTAAAAAGATCTTGTTGGTTTCTCCTGTAAGAATAAAAAAAAAGTTTAATAAATGGTTCGTCATTTGTCTATTTATTCACTATTTATTAACCCTCATTGTTTACCTTTTAGATCCCATATCCCAGAAGATTGTGCCGAACATCAAAGCTATGACAGTTGTAAACAAGAACCTCACAGCAGTGTATGGAGGGTTTCGCCAATATGACCAATGTTGTTTCCATAAACATGCCATACATTGTGTCCAGAAAGATTGTGAATACTGAGTTCGGAACTCTATATCAGAAGAACCAGGTATCGGTTTACTACTTTCTTTTATCAGTTCTTTATTTCTCCTGAAAAGTCACCAAAAACGTAATTAGGAAACGGATAAATTGTGTTAAAATATAAGTAATTGGTGATATTCACTGGCGTCCTACTTGTATAGTTCTGAGTTCTTGTATACATCTGCAAAACTAATGCCTAAATTTGCTTCCTGTGCCGCTGATGTCACCTCTAACATCCAAGTTGCCGGATTGTAACCGTCTTTCAATTTATTCACTCCTTCGATTTCCTACATCAAAGACGTTTCATGGATGTTCATATTTTATATTTCAACTATACATGTGGTTTTATCTTATATTTTTACATGTTGATGATACTGACCTCAAAGTACTTGATTAAGTGAGAAGAATGGCGTCCCACCGGACCGACATATATTTCTTCACCTCCTCTTTTCAAGAGAAATAACTGTATATAGAAAAAGGAATTGGTAATTAGTTTCGTTATGTTTGAGACTGACTAGATAGCATAATATTCCTCCGTATCTGATACAAACTTACCTCATCAAAAGCATCAAAGATGTCGATGCTTGGCTGATGTATGGTGCAGACCACTGTTCTTCCTGTGTCAACCGTGTTTCTCACTGTTCTCATGACTATCGCCGCTGCTCTTGCATCAAGTCCAGATGTGGGCTCATCCATGAAAATAATAGACGGGTTTGCCACTAACTCAACAGCAATTGTTAGCCGCTTTCGCTGTTCAGTTGAAAGCCCGTTAACTCCAGGTAAACCCACAAGTGCCTCCCTTAGTGGAACCAACTCGACAAGCTCCATCACCTCCTCAATAAACATCTACATATAATAAACATATAACATAACATCAAATATTCTGCTGTATTAGCACATAAACCATAATTAATATCTTCATATCATTATATTTCACCTCTCGGGTTGCTGAATCAACTTCAGGAGGTAACCGGAGCCATGCAGAATATTGCAAGGACTCATAGACAGTGACGTGAGGTGAGTGAATGTCAGTTTGCTCACAATATCCTGCTACACGAGCAAATGTTTCTTGCTTCTTTGGGTACCCAGAGATAGTGATACTTCCGTCGATGTATCCACCTGTTTTTCGCCCTGCTAAAACATCCATTAAAGTGGTTTTACCGGCACCACTGATCCCCATAAGAGCAGTTAAAACCCCTGGCCTAAAAGCACCACTGACGCCCTTTAATAGTTCTAACCGATCTTGGGCTTCACCTTGAGCTTTCATTTCCGGTGGCATATCTACTGCGTATTTAATATTATCAAAGACGATGGAAAGTGGCACAAATGGTAAAACCATTCCGTGTTTTTTGTTATGGTCAGATTCAGTAATGCTACCCACTCTTGATGACATTCGAACTTCACTTTTTCTTTCTGCATATAGTAATATCCATAATGTTATTACGAATCATAATAATAAGAAATTTAGTGGTCAGATTAATTTGGGTTTGATGTCACACCTGAGGGTGGTCTTGCAGATAAGTCATTGGACTGTCCTGTTTTCATAGCTTTTCGAGCAGCTACACTGTCTTCTGATAGAACTGCTTGAGCACTCCCAAAGGCTGCATACGACACATTTGATTGTTTATACTTTTCTCGAGATTAATTGTATCATATACAAGACATGTGGATTAGCTTAAATCCTTACGGTTAAGGAACTCGAGAGCTAGGGTGAAGCAGAAATTAAAAAGGAACATATATCCGATTGAAGCAGCTACGGCTATCCAATACCAATATGCTTCAGTGAAAATTCCACGAGACTTGAGCAAAGTCACACCGACTGTGTCACTTGAGTTGGGAGCAATCTACACATTTTTCATTAAGTTCAGTGACATATCTTGATTTTCATATTTGTTAGCTTAAATGACACTTACTTTGTTCCAACTATCTCCAAGGAATTCATTGACCGCCAAACCGTTCTGTCCATACATCATAGGTGAAAACCAATAACACCATATCCACCAACCTTTGATATCATCTGCAGTGAAAATTGGATTTTAAATGGTAAAAAAGATGCATCTTTGACAATTTGATGGTTTATGAGTTAATGTTCTATGTATATACTTTACCTCGTGCCAAGATAAATCCACCAAGAACAAAAATAGTAAGCAGTCCAAATGAACCAAATGTGTTGGCAACAATGATATTTCTTCCTAATGACGCTATGAAACGAAATAGGCCAGACGACATCTGGTGAATGCATATGAGCAAAAACACATGTTTGAAGAACCTGCAAAAGATGAAAAAGTTTAATTTAAAAAAAAAAAAATCATTTATGGATTAAACTAAGTAGACAATTCACTAATAATTATGGGTACAACTGTTACCTTCCAGGATCTGAATCAAATCCTATCACATAATAAGTCATTATTGCCCATGTGACAACCTCAACAACCGTCACTGGGATCTTGAGAATCCATGTTGGTAGAGAGTATGCCCAAGCAGGAAAGAACAAAAGGTCTCGTTGCTTGTAAAACACAGGAAGCTTCAAAATGCTCAACGATAGCTCTGAGAACCCGTTGAATGTAATCGTGACCAATGCGAAAAACAAAGCTCCCATGAAAATTGTACCATCAACTAATGTGTTTTTTGGCATTTCGGTCCTCAAAAACAATGTCATTGTTATGGTCGCCATTAAAATGAGCTGTGTCATCTTGAATATGTAAACAAATGAGTTTCTTTTCATAAGCAAGTACTCTCTAGCTATGCAAGCTTTAAGTAACTCCTTTTTACTGACACCAAACTTCTTTGTTGTTAAAGCAGCAGGGTGGCTTTTTGATCTATCGAACGGAGTGGAAAGTTCATCCCCTACTCGTCTTCCAACATGGAATGACTGAAACGCTTCAGCAAATTCTCGTGAATTAACAAAACTGTAAGGCTCGTTTCTTTTCATCCAATATTGCTGTTGATCTTTCTTTGATGTCACCTAATATTTCCCAAATAAGAAATATGAGTTGAAAATCGTATTATTGTCAAGCCAAATAAGTAAAGTTATTAATTTAGAAGATATATTACTTCTTGTAAGAAGTCTGCAACTCCTTTCCTCTCGGGACATTTGAACCCCATGTACTCAAAGAATTCTAGTACATTCTCGCGGGGACCTTGGTAAACAATTTGCCCATCCGACAGAAGAATGATGTCATCAAATAAGTCATAAGTTTCTGGCGCCGGTTGTAAGAGTGATATTACAGAAGTTCCTTGAAGAATGTGGATTGATTGTCTAATCGAATTCACTATTTGAAAAGTTGTTGAACTGTCTAAACCAGTTGATATCTCGTCCATGAACAACGCTCTTGCTGGTCCAACCATCATTTCCCCTAAATTTCAATTTCAGAAAATCATTTTCAATAAAAAATGACATCATGCGTTTTCTAACTCTAAAAAACTATGCATGACAAGTTTAAATCATTCATACCAGTTGTGACTCGCTTTTTTTGTCCTCCAGAAATGCCTCTGAACATTTCATCGCCTACTATGGTATCAGCACAGACTTCAAGTCCTAAAATCTTTTATATTTAAACATAACAAAACAGAAATTTAGCTGGATATGTTTCACAAACTTATTTCACATCCAGAATTGGTTAAGTTGGTACCTTGATAACATACTCAGTGACAACACTAGCCTCTTGTCCTTCTAGTGACGCTGCCTATAAAATCGAACACAAAAAAAGCCGATCATTTATCTGGTGCAAATGTAAGATTATGATGGGAGTTTGTTTTTAAGCATAATCATGAGTATTCTTACCTTCATGTAGATGTCAAGATCAGGATCCGGCTTAATGTTTGCTTCCTTTTCTCTCCTTGACAATTCTGCCAACATTTCTGAAAAATTCGTTAAGGTTAGTCAATTTTGTAATTTACCCACGTAACGGTACATAAGTTTGCTAGATGTCCTACTGACCATAGCTTGCTCCAACGCCTTGGCATCTGGCAGAGAACGCTAATGTTTCTCTGACCGTCATTTCACCAATATGAAGGTCATGTTGACTTATATAAGCAGATGATCTTTGTGGTACAAACTCATTCATTTCATGCCCATTGTAAGTTACTCTACCAGATACCTGTCGTCATACAAATACACATAATTCTTGCAAGTTAATATCTTCATTTTTGTTATCGTAAACAATAAAATAATACAATATAGTATTATTTCAGGCTATGTTATCTTACTTTCAAATCTGACCCAAGTTTTCCAGCCAAAGCCAAAAGTAGTGTTGTTTTTCCAGAGCTTGGTGGGCCCAATAGCAAAGTCATTCTGCATAAACCATACTTATTACAGTCATTCATAACATGCTTTAACATAGTGAAGAACTGATTATGTCAAGTTTCTCACCTCCCAGGCTTGATTATACCACTGACATCATGAAGGATTGGCAAAGGGATCTTTCTACTAGGAAGAAGATGCACATAGTTTAAAGATCCCTGAAAGAAATAGATATTAGCAGTGAACTTTAAACTGAGCTGAATCTTTTCAGGTGTAGAAACGGAAAGTAGAACAACCTCTAGAATGTTAACTAGAAAGTTAAGTATGGTAGGCAGTGCCCTGCCTCCAACGTATGCTTCTGCATCAATGTTCAAATGCTCAAAGCGAACCTCAATTGTTGGAAGCTGAAGTCCGACGCTGTTTTTATTCAAATATCAGAAAAAATGAGAACTAGAAAAATATAAGAAAACGATTCATGATGAACACTAAGATTACCGGTCAATGCGATCCTTGAGCTTTAACAAGAAATTCTCATTATCTTCTTCCGCTATTTTCACAAGTCTTTCCAAAAGATTCCTTTTTTCAACTAATCCAAGATTTTTTATATCAATCTCTCGTGGTTGCCCTTTTTCTTCGGTTAATATCCCTCTTTCTAATCGAAGATTTGTTGGTAGTTTCTCAATAGCAGCCCATTTCAAAGCTTCTTCATCATCTTCTTCCACTGAAGATCTTGAAAATATATCTCTATCGCTATTTCTCCATATGTTAGAACTACTTATACGTGCACTACTTACTCTAAACACTTCTCCACCACCCTCCATCACAAAGGAAAACGCACAAGTTTTTTTGAGTTATGTTGTTACAAGAATGTGTTTATATAGCACCTTATTTCACTAAAAGCATATTTTACAGCATTGTTTTGTTATGATGATGTCAAGAATGATATCATACCATGTTATAAGAATGGAAGGTTATTTGAAGTAGGTGAGTTTAGATTTTAGAATACTTGGTCTTAAATTTAAATCATCATCACAGCACATCAGTACTTTCATTCCATTTACAGCATCCTGATCAAATCTTTTTTTATTTACACTAACTAATTATTTTAATCTCTTATTTTGCCAGGTTAGACCCTTCTGTATGTACGGAGTTGGGTTTCACAGCATCACAATGAAGGTACTATCCACATACCAATTATTTGAAAATCTTTACATGTGCATGAGATATGATATTGGAAAATGTGTTAACCAGCATATATGGTTGGTTCTATGAAACATCATTTGAGGTTACATATGCTGATAACGTATAAGTACTATTTATTTCTTCTTTGCCATTGTACAGTATAATATAAAACCTTAAGATATGAGTGTTTGCTGCTAGAAATCTGTAACTTTTTTCTCTTGAGCATATCGCATAGTTTTGAGCGTGCACGTGTGAACCTTAAATTACATGTTGGTTGTGTATTCCCTAAGGTAAATGAGTAACAGATACTATATTTTCTCTTTGTCCTTTTTCAAAGCATACCCTTATGGTAATTACATATATGTCCTTTAAACTACTATCAGGTATTGTTTAATAACACAGAAAGCATATTAAACTATGAAGCAATCCTTCATTGATTACTGTACCATGTTATTGGTCGGCAATAGCTGGTTTATTAGTTTAAGGAAGTAAAAAAATTAAACTTAAATGATTGCCCATCTAACTATGTCATAAACAAAGCTAAACAATTAAGAGAGTCAACTACTAATTTGAATATTAACACTTAATCTGAGCTTAATAATAAGAGGAAAGATTCCATGATTGAAGGGAAATTCATAATGGTTCTGTTGGCCTAATACATTCATAAAGGCTCCTTAAAATGTACTTATCCATGCGTTTAATGCACCCCAAGACAATGGGATCCGGATCTTATGATATCATACTGTATGCACGTACTTATTGCTTAGTATTAAGCATATATAAATGATTCGGGGAAAAAACTAACTGCAATCACTATACAAGCTAGTTTTCATTTGCAGTCACCGAGTCCCGGATATCGTCTTAAGACATGCAGTTTGGGCATTTGTTGCAAGTTTTTTTTGCTACTAATGAATACATGCTTCTTTTTGTTTATACATATAATATACGTATATAGCATGTGTAGCATCATAATATGTGGGATATGCTGAGAACAAAATCCATTTTATTTAATAGAAGCAATTACATATCACATAAGTTTGAGCTAGCTGTGTCATACACAGACCACTCATGTACCATGTAATATATTAATGTATATATGTACCCTTGACATTTACATATTCACACCAGATTTTGCTGTTGTGAGATCTTGATTTTAGGATGAAAGTAATGAGTTTTTAATGTCTATTTTTGGTGAATCTTGAAGGGTGATAAACTTTGTGTTTTGTGCATTTCTTGATATTGCATCTATCTCAAGTGCCTCTTGCCCTTTTATTTGTTCAACTTCTTCCTATTTTGGCTGTATTTGTGTTTTTCTTAACATGCCAGAAAAAGATTACTTCAGTTTGAAGAATGGTGTCAAAAACTCAACCTTATGTAACTACTTACATGTAGAATTGGTTAAGGCATAGAGTACAGATTTTTTATGCATGCGTTAATTAGAAGTGGATATTCTAGCTTAACTTGTAAATTGTAATGCATAAGTTAATTAGAAGTGAATATGTTAATTAGAAGTGGATATTCTAGCTTAACTTGTAAATTGTAATGCATAAGTTAATTAGAAGTGAATAGTGTAGCACGCCCTGCAAAATGAGGGATAAGGCATCAGCTAGAATGTATCTTTCTTATTCTAACGGTAACCATATATATAAAAAACCACTATGACGTTAGGAGGTAGAGAGATGCAATATACAACAAGGAAAGAAAACCAAAGAATTACGTAANAAAAAAATGAATATATTAGGGTGTTTTCCTTTATTTTTTCGGTGGATTTTAGTGTGACTTAATATTAATACCGCCATTTTGTCCATATAATATTCAATTGGGGATAACCGAAACCCGCGGGTAAACCCGAAAAACCGATGGATAATATTAATCGGGTACCCGGCGGGTAATGGGGCGGATACGGGTTTGGATATTATAAACGGGTGCGGGTACGGGTACACTAAAACCCGCCCCGAACCCGACCCGTTGCCATCCCTAGTTCAACTTCTTCCTATTTTGGCTGTATTTGTGTTTTTCTTAACATGCCAGAAAAAGATTACTTCAGTTTGAAGAATGGTGTCAAAAACTCAACCTTATGTAACTACTTACATGTAGAATTGGTTAAGGCATAGAGTACAGATTTTTTATGCATGCGTTAATTAGAAGTGGATATTCTAGCTTAACTTGTAAATTGTAATGCATAAGTTAATTAGAAGTGAATAGTGTAGCACGCCCTGCAAAATGAGGGATAAGGCATCAGCTAGAGTGTATCTTTCTTATTCTAACGGTAACCATATATATAAAAAACCACTATGACGTTAGGAGGTAGAGAGATGAAATATACAACAAGTAAAGAAAACCAAAGAATTACGTGATAAATATACACACGAAACTCTTTAACGAAACATTATAGAGCATCTTTGACAACAACAACAACATTGGTTTATTGATAAATTAATGTATTTTTATTATTTCGTAATTTTCTGTTTTTTGGTATTATTATTATTATTATTATTATTATTATTATTATTATTATTATTATTATTATTATTATTATTATTATTATAGTTAACTACATTTTTGGTCCTCGTGGTTTACCGGGTATAACGGTTTTGGTTCAATAGTTTAAAAAGTAACGGATCCAGTCTAAGATTCGACGACCCGCAACACTTTTGGTCCAATAGTTTTAAAAAAACGTGATATGACTAAAATACCCTCGAACTTACGGACAGATTTTGCACCATTCATCCCTGAGCTAACGGCCGTCAGTTCTGTTAGTTATTATGTGGCAACATTAGTCCATTTAGCCAACAATCATTTGCATCGTTAGTCCTTTATACATTTTTGTCCGTTTTTCTTACGTTTTCATACGGTATTGTCCGTTTTATACGTTCTCGTCTGTTTTTAGTCGTTTTCGTCCGTTTCTCTTACGTTTTCATACGTTTTTGTCTGTTTTAATACGTTTTAATCCGTTTTTACCCGTTTTTCTTACGTTTTCATTCGGTTTTGTCCGTTTTTATACGTTTTCATTCGTTTTCGTCCGTTTTTCTTACGTTTTCATACTTTTTGTCCGTTTTAATACGTTCTAATCCGTTTTTATACGTGTTTGTTCGTTTTTATTACGTTTTAATCCGTTTTATACGTTTTCATACGTTTTCATCCGTTTTTCTTACGATTTCATACGTGTTTGTCCGTTTTAATCCGTTTTTCTTACGTTTTCATACGGTTTTGTCCGCTTTTTTATGTTTTTGTCCTTTTTTATTCGTTTTCGTCCGTTTTTCTTACGTTTTCATAAGGGTTTTTTCCGCTTTTTTATGTTTTCGTCCGTATTTCTTCGTTAGTATTTTTTTTTGAATTTTATTTTTCAAAAACTATTTTTTTCAAAAACTATTTTTTTTCAAAATTTTTTTTAGAAAATATTTTAGAATTTTTTTTTCAAATGTTTTTTTTTTCTAAAATTTTATATTGAAAAACAAATTTTGAAAAAAAAAAGTTATAGAAAAAATTTTCAATTATTTTTTTAATTTTTCAAAATTTTTTTTTCTAAAATATTTTTTTCAAAATTTTTAAGAAAAAAAATTTTAGAATTTTTTTAGCGACAATATTTTTTTGAAATTTTTTTTCAAAAATATTTTTTTTGAATTTTTTTTTCTAAAATTATTTTCGAAAAAACTTTTAGAAAAAAAAATTGAAAAAAAAAGTTTTGAAATTTTTTTGGAAACCTTTTTTAGCGAAAATATTTTTTTAATTTTTTTTTTCAAATTTTTTTTGAATTTTTTTTCTAAATTTTTTTTTTCGATTTTTTTTTTAAATTGATTTTTTTTTGAAAGTAATAGAACTGACGGCCGTTAGCTCAGGGACGAATGGTGCAAATTCTGTGCGTAACGGTGAGGGTATTTTAGTCATATCATGTTTTTTAACTAGTCAAACCTATGGTCAACGAAAATTGGACAAAAAGTGTTACGGGTCAGCGGGTTCTGGACTAGATCCGTTACTTTTTAAACTATTGGATGAAAACCGTTATACCCGGTAAACCACGAGGACCAAAAATGTAGTTAATTATTATTATTATTATTATTATTATTATTATTATTATTATTATTATTATTATTATTATTATTATTATTTTAATTTTAGTATTGTAATTTGTATTTTATTTTAATGAATAAAATTATTTTGTTTGAAAAAAATAAAAAATAACTAAAATAGTGGGTCTTAAAAGTGGAGTTTTTGTTTATTAGAGCACTCGGTACAATGACCTCATGCCCCACGTTATTGCTTAACGCCCCGCGTTAAAGGGTGTGTTAACATACAATGATTCTGCGTTAAAGGCAAGTTAACGTGCCAAGTTAAACCATTGACGCAACGTTAAGAGGGAGGTTTTTTGTGAGTTAAGCTTAAACTCAAAAGTGTTAACATACCGCCCCCGCCCCCAAGTTAAGCTTTAACTCAGTTTTTTTTTGTGTAATTATGATAAAAGTGGGGCCCAAAATGTTGAGTTAAGCTTTAACTCAAAAATGTTAACATACCGCCCCCAAAATGTTGAGTTAAGGTGAAAAGGTTAAAGTTGATGTGGCGCTGACGTGGCGGTGAGTTAAACCTTAACACCAAGTTATTATACCGAATGCTCTTAGGGAAAGTGTTTTTTGGTATGTCATTTGTATGTGTGAGTGGTAAAGGAAGTGAAAGGGGATAACGGTGACGTGACCTGACGTGACATTACTTTTTAGCTTTGCCGTTGCTACACCCTTTGACTAGACACAATGGTCACCATTCATTCTCACTATCACATCAGCGTCACATCACCACTTCCCTCACCTTTCGGTCACCCGTTCCTCCATCTTCAAAAAAATAACTCACTTTATATAAGCATACCAAAAAAAAAAAAAAAAAAAAAAAACAACAAAGACGTGTGAGGGGTGGTCACCGCTCTCTCTTTTTTTGCCTTATCTCACGTGTGAGGAGAGGGTGAGAAAGTGGGGACGGCGCGTGACAAGTGAGGGTGACTCACCCTCCATTGTATGCAATCTAAGAACATCTACAATGCATTACATAATATACTCCCTCCGTTAAAAAAAAAATAAAAAATCCATCTTACTATTTATGTTTGCCCCAAAATAAGTATCCAGTTTTTATAATTACTTTACCCCTCTAATTAAAACTTGCATTAATTATTCATTTTTATTTCTATATATTAACTATGAAGGTAAAAATGATTTTTTATCAATCAAAACTAGCATTAATTACACATATAATAATTTCTATATTTTTTGTTTGTGGACTCTCTTTTTGAGACGGAAGGAGTATTTAATAGCTAAAGCTTTGAATAAAGACTTGATGTTTATCAATTCTTTGTATAAAAGTTTTTCAAAAAGCTTTAGTTGCAATGTAAAAACCTTTTTAAAATGGCTTTTTTAGAATAGTAAAAAGCTTTTAACCACTTTACCCTAGGGGTGTAATCGAGTCGAGCCGAGCTCGAGCTTAACAGGGCTTGAGCTTGGCTTGAAATTTATAAGTTAGACTTGAGTTTGGCTTGATAGCTTGACGAGCTTTAATCATCCAGGCTTGAGCTTGGCTTGAAAAGCTTGAACGTATATAAAAACATTGTATCTAATAGCCAAACTCATCAATAAATATATGTATAAAGTAAAACAAACTTAAACCATAATAGCCAAACTCACTAGTGTTTTACATAAATGATAACACTATAACAGTTGACAGCCCAAGAAGTGTGAAGAATACATAAAGTAAGATACTAAACGTTTGGATTATTTAAGTTTAAATGACCTTCTAGAATACATGTTCAATTATTTACTAAGTAAGTCGTTATAATTATGTTAATACTCAAATTATCCCTAGTTAGTTATATAAATTTATAATGGAAATATATTTATATCAAAGCTTGATAGGAGCTCGAGCCGAGCTATCAAAAGCTTGAGCTTGGCTTGTTATATGTTTCGAGCTATTTTTTGGGCTTGAGCTTGATAAAAGCTTGACTCGATCGAGTCAAGCTCGAGCTCGAGCTCGAGCTCGAGTTGCTTGATAAAAGCTTGACTTGATTGCAGCCCTACTTTTATGTTTGCCCCAAAATAAGTATCCAATTTTTGTAATTACTTTACTCCTCTAATTAAAACTTGCATTAATTATTCATTTTTTATTTTTATATTAACTATGAAGGTAAAAATGATTTTTTATCAATCAAAACTAGCATTAATTACACATATCATAATTTCTACATTTTTTGTTTGTGGACTCTCTTTTTGAGACGGAAGGAGTATTTAATAGCTAGATGTTTATCAATTCTTTGTATAAAAGTTTTTCAAAAAGCTTTAGTTGCAATGCAAAAACCTTTTTAAAATGGCTTTTTTAGAATAGTAAAAAGCTTTTAACCACTTTACCGGTTAGTTATATAAATTTATAATGGAAATTAGGGGTGTAATCGAGTCGAGCCGAGCTCGAGCTTAACAGGGCTTGAGCTTGGCTTGAAATTTATAAGTTAGACTTGAGTTTGGCTTGATAGCTTGACGAGCTTTAATCATCCAGGCTTGAGCTTGGCTTGAAAAGCTTGAACGTATATAAAAACATTGTATCTAATAGCCAAGCTCATCAATAAATATATGTATAAAGTAAAACAAACTTAAACCATAATAGCCAAACTCACTAGTGTTTTACACAAATGATAACACTATAACAGTTGACAGCCCAAGAAGTGTGAAGAATACATAAAGTAAGATACTAAACGTTTGGATTATTTAGGTTTAAATGACCTTCTAGAATACATGTTCAATTATTTACTAAGTAAGTCGTTATAATTATGTTAATACTCAAATTATCCCTAGTTAGTTATATAAATTTATAATGGAAATATATTTATATCAAAGCTTGAAAAAGCTTGATAGGAGCTCGAGCCGAGCTATCAAAAGCTTGAGCTTGGCTTGTTATATGTTTCGAGCTATTTTTTGGGCTTGAGCTTGATAAAAGCTTGACTCGATCGAGTCAAGCTCGAGCTCGAGCTTGAGTTGCTTGATAAAAGCTTGACTTGATTGCAGCCCTACTTTACCCATTATATATGCTCTAAGTAATTGTGTTTTGAATTTTTACTTTCCATTTTAAATACTGCTCCGTATCAAACTTGATTCGATAAAGGCCGACATCATATATATATTCGAAAAAGTGAAAGACGTAGATAGGATATTGGCCACACACAAAAATAAAAATCAATTATTTCCACCATAAAAAGTTAAAAACACAAAACAAAAACATACACAACAAAACAAAGTTACGATCAAAATTCAAAAGGGGAGAAAGAAATTGACGTTCCATGTTCCACATATTGTAGAATCTATTGTCAATTTTAGCCTTTTAGGTAACACTTTAACTATTTACTTTAAATTTTTTATTGGGACCATTGTGAATTCTTTGACCCTTTATAGGTTACTACGAGTAACATTTAATTGGTTAGTGTAAACATCAAACAGAAAGACAAAATCCGAGAAAAGTGAGAAATAAATTTTTTTCTAAAATTTTCTCGAAAAATTTCAAAACAATTCCACTATATTAGGTATATTAGTGCATAAAAAAATTGTGAGGAAAGTTTTTCTAAAAGTGGATACTTTTCTCGAAAAAAGTTTATGAAAATACGTTTGTACATGAAATCAATTTTTAGTGCATCAAAAATTCGTTTGTGTACCAAGCTTCTTTTAAATTGAAAATTTTGTGCGTCAAATTTTTTTGGCGCATCAAAATTCGTTTTTATGCATTAAAAAAACGTATAAAAAAGTCAAAATTAGAAAAACTTTTTTTTTACAAAATTTTTATGCACCAACATGCTCGGTCTAGTGGATTTTTTTGGATTTTTCCGATAAAGTTTGGAAAAAAAAAAAGAAAATCCTTCTCACTTTCTCACGAATATTGTTCTTTTTATTTTAACATTACCTTTAGCTGGATACTTAATTGTGACTCCTTTGTTGATAAAATGAAAACATGCTTCTGGGAGTGCAAAACGCAAAAAGAAAAAGATGGCTGAAGCGACCATTAAGCATCAAAAGGGGTCAATGTTTAGGTTTGTCAGAAGAAAGTCACAAGTTTCTTAAAATCAGAATGTTGATAATGACGATAATGATGATGATGTTAATCTTAATTTTGAAGGAGTTGATGACTAATGTTGATGATGTGGTTGTAATATACTTGGAACAATTGTGTAATATCAATGAACTTTTTATTTTCCATAATAGTGAAGCTTTTCGTGATTTATGGTGTCTCATTCATAGTTTTGCTCCGGGCCACCCAAATCAGTGGGACAACCCTGCATACACCAAATCGACTAATAACAACATCTGAAAAACTTGCCATAAGGAGCTACGACACCTGAAACCGGCAAACCTAAAAGGACACAAGTTTATGACTTATCTTTCAACCGACAATTCCCTATTGGCGATCATAGCTACTTAACCAAAATAGTTGTACGCAACATTTACATTCTTTTTGAAAATTTTACCAGTACAAGACTTGTAGAGTTTTCAAAAAGTAAAATATTTTCATGTGCGAGTTGATATTTGATTTTGCACAAATTAGTTCTCATGTTTTACAATAATTTCATTAACAACCACAACTTATGTTTTCGTTTTAGACATGTTGACGAGCTAAAATGCGGGATGTTGACGAGCTACTCGTAGACGTCATCTATAAATGACTTCACATGTTAGCTCGTCAATATGTCAATAATGAAAACATGAGTTGTGGTCGATTATTTTAGAGAAATTTTGTAAAGGTTGAGAAGTGATTTGTACAAAATCAAACAAATTTGCACACGAGAATAGTTTGCTAATGAAAATCACAATTACTTGTTAATCTTTTATATAATAAAGGAATTACATCATTTCAGAGTGATTTTGCAAAATCAATCTTAGTGGAAAAAAATTGGACCAATAGGAAAGCTCAATTTTGACACATAGACGAAATCAAGCAATATGAGTGGTCCATAAAAAGTCAAAATTAAATTAATTTTGGTAAAATTTTAATAAATTTGGTGGAGAATTTGATTGAGGAAAAAAACACACAAAACATAGGTGTTAAATTTATGAAAATAAAAACTTAAAAAAAGATGATGTAATTAATAAAACATTAGTGGTTGAATTTTAAATATATTATATAGAGTTAAATGTAAAATTATAGATCTCCATGTTTTTTTATAACTTTAGATAATAAACAAATAAGCCCTTATACTTTATACTCCCTACACTTTAAAATATAAACTTTGTTTACAATTACATGAGTATTATTGTTGGCTTGAGACTTGTATCCATTAAACTTACAAAATTCTATAAATATAGGAATTAGGTTTAATATACGTTAAATATTTATTAAAACCTTCATCTATTAAAATAAATTTTTTTACTATGTATGTTAAGTAAGGACTCATGTTATCCTATTTAAAAGTTTAATCTATGCGTACACGGATTTGAATATTAAATAGGGCTAAATTATTATTAATGGTAATATAAATATCAAATTTTAATCATGAGTTACTGTGATATGAAAATAAATATACGCGATGGTACTTATAACAATGACTCATGTAATTATTATTTAAAGTTTATATACGAATATCCTGAAAACATTTTTAAAAAACTTTACGGAGTATATTTTAACTTCATCAACTCATTATGTGCTACTAAACTCTCACATTTCGTACAACATGAGACCAATTGTTAAAAGTTAAACAACATTAACCACAACATCTATATCAGCTAAATAAAAGTTTATACATGGATATATTTTAATTTATAACAACAACAACGCTCTTGCTACTAAACTCGCACATTTTTGTACAACATGATATCAAATATATGCGATTATACTTATAACAACGACTCATGTAATTATTATTTAAAGTTTATATCCGGATATCCGGAAAAACATTTTAAAAAACTTTACGGAGTATATTTTAACTTCATCAACGCTCATTAAGTGCTACTAAACTCGCACATTTTGTACAACATGATATCAATAGTTAAAGTTAAACAACAACAACAACAACAACATCAACCTCAACATCAATGTTAGCTAAACAAAGTTAAATCTTTCACCAATAAAATTTTGTACAAAATATTAATAGATATTAATACATAATGACAAACTCATGCATATTTATTAGTTGTACTTATATCACAATTTTCATGGGTAAATTCTTATAAGTCCATATAGTAAACTAAAATTTTAAAATAAATTTGGTTTATGTGTAAACCCCGTGCGTACACGAGACTTATAACTAGTTTTTCAGAAACAAATTATATATTGCGTACAAATGATTTATGGTTAATAGGAAATTTTGGGTGGCAAATAAGTGACCGAACTTGTGTATTCTTATCCACTTTAGTTGATTCCTCATGCCTATTCCACTATGGTGAGATCAATATATAACTTATATTTGTCATATAATCAATAAACCAATCATAGTCATCCACTTTTATCTAAATTAATAAAAAAACCATTTTTTTTACAACATATCTTGCAAACGGTAAATTTTCAAGCTACAAAAAATAATCGCGACGAGAATTAAATTATCTTTCTATAAATATGCATTGTTATATACTTTCGACGATTTTTTTTTTAAATTTTCGCCCAAAAAAATCACATTTGATTTGATTTTTACAAATCACATATGATTTTTACGAATCACATGTAATTTGTAAAAATCACATG
Source organism: Artemisia annua (assembly GCA_014162995.1). NCBI lineage: Eukaryota > Viridiplantae > Streptophyta > Magnoliopsida > Asterales > Asteraceae > Artemisia > Artemisia annua. The sequence goes on along the minus strand of LBNU01008401.1, from coordinate 109,098 downwards.
TGATTCGTAAAAATCACGTATGTTTTTTACGAATCACATGTGATTTGTAAAAATCACATGTTTGATTTTTATGAATCACATGTGATTTTTCTGGGCGATTTTTTTTTTTCTTAAAAAAAATTCGTCGAAAGTATATAACAATGCATATCTATAGAAAGATAATTTAATTCTCGTCGCGATGGTATGATTTTTTTTTTCACGTAACGATTAACGGTTTGCGAGATATTTAATTTTTTTGAAAAAGGTGAGTTTATTTTTTTTATTTTGATAAAAAAAATTAATGGCTAGGATTGGTTCATTGGTTCTATGACAAATATGAGTTATATATTGAACTTTTGACTTCCACTATTTAGGCGTTAGAATAGTTACCTAATGTTTTATAAGTAGTAATAATGTTTTAGTGTTTTAAGTATATAGATATAACTTTCTAAAGGATTGTCAATCATACACCTTTAGACTATGTTTATTAATAAGGTTGTCAACACAACCCATTAAAAATACATATAAAATAATGATTTTTTAATCTTCTCATCCGATCTTTCCTTCCAATCTAAATCATATGGCAACCTAAGTTGCCAACCCACAATCTGCCACATGTCAATGTTTTAAGGGCTATCTGTTTTATTTATTTATTTATTTTTATTTTTTATTTTTTTTCTTTTTGTTTTTAATACTTCATTGGTTATATAAATTGGTTAGGTTAAGTTGTTGATAAATAATAAAAAGATATAGATTGATTGTATGTATTAGTTGTGTAGGCGGAGGAAAGTGAAAATAATATTTTAATAAGAGATTGGGTTGTGATAGATTGTTAATCAAAATAGTCTTAAAGATCAGAACACCACCATCCAATCTATACGACAAAAGAGCGTAGATTATAAGTACTAGTTCTTAACTAAAAACATATATTAAAAATAATTATAAATAGAGGGGTAATATTGACTTTTCACGTGACTCACCTTACAATTCATCATACATTCAAGTAACCTGCAAAACTTCCGGTTATAATCACAATTACAATCATATGTAATCTTAATATAATCATTAGCATGGTACCCGTGCAATGCTGCGGTTATGGCCAAAAAAAAAAAAAAAAAAAAAAAAAAAGGTTAATACCGATCTTTAGTAGTAATAGTAAAGAAGAAAAAGTCGGAGGTGGTGCAGTGGTAATTGTTAATGCGTTTATCAATGGGAGATTCATGTGTTTATTTATAACGTAAATGTGACTAAATATACTTGATTATTTTATGCAACTCATCACGAAGATGGATTTATGCAAATCTTGCAAATCTTTAACAAAAAATATGAGATGTAACTCGATATCAAATATACATTAAAATCACCAACCATATTAATTATGTCTCATAAATTACATGAACCTTATCAATAGACCATGTTTAATTTATATACTATAGACATTGCTACATAAGATCGTTCGTAAAACCGACAATGAGATAATAAGTTGCAAATGTTCTAATCCTTTAGTTTAAGATTATTATACTAATAATTTTATAAATAATTAGTTACAAAATTGAATTTTAAAGATTGAATAATCATTATACATGTGTCTAGTTAAAAACTCCATGACTATTACGGTACTATATACTTGTTTAGTTACAAATTTGTATTTATTCTTCAAACTTAAGTTTTAATGTTTAAAATAACTAGTTATAATGCCCGCGCACGCGCGGGTTTTTTTTAAAAATTTTGAATGATATATTTTTATTTATTAAAAAACAAATAATTTAATTTTTATTTTGTTTGATTTATGATTTTTAATTGTAGTTTTTATGATTAAAGATAATCATTTAAATCTTATCTATATTTTTTGTATTTATCTTCTACTTGTATAGTATATCAACAAAACGAATTTAAAAACTTATTAATTAAATAATAATTAACATATTACTTAATAAGGAAATATTCTTTTTTTTTCAAAATGACAAAGTACCCATTAGAGGTTTTGTTTTATTATATAAGAGATGTGTACCGTTACAAATAATTAATAGTTATAATTAATAATTATTACTTGTATTAAATTTCTTTAAAAAAAATTATAATAATAGCAAGTGTAAGATTAAAAATTTTAAAACTTAATATGTGATTATTCGAATTTTTTTACTGCAAAATTTTTTATCATGTTTTAATATCAAGTTTGTTGTGAAAAGCAATGAATAAAAGTAAAAAGATGTTGGGAGAAGAGAGTAGCATTGTTGATTGTTTAATTCCCAATAGTAAGGGTGGTAATTCGGGTCGGGTTCGGGTTAACAGGTTGGCAGGTCAGAAAACCCCAACCCATACCTGACCCATTTAAATAATCAGGTCAACTATGTCAACCCTAACATGCTTACACATAACCCGAACCTGACCCATTTAACCCGTATATATACTTGGGTTGGCGGGTTAAATAGGTTACACTGGTTTAATAGGTTAAACGGGGTTCGTGTTGACCCATGTAACCTGTTTATATACTAAAGTTAGCACATTAAATGAGTTAAATAGGTTAAATCGGCTTGTGGGTCGACCCGTTTAATCCGTTAAACCCGTATAATAAAATATAAATAAATTTTAATTTAACAAAAAAAATCTTAAACGGGTTAGCGGGTCAACCCGTTTAATTTATTCTCAACCCTAACCTGACCTGTTTAATAAACGGGTTAGATGGGTCGACCCAAACCCGACCCGAAATCTATTTACACTCAACCCGAACCTGTTAATTTTCGTGTCGGTTTCAGGTTGGGTTTCGTGTCGGGTCAAAAATTGTCACCCCTACCCAAGAGTTTACAAGTAGGATGTATTTATAAGACTAATAGTCTAAACCCTAACTTGTTCCTAAAGATTAGACGAATGCCATAAAACCCATAAGCCCACAATATTTTACGATATTCCTCCTTGGATATTCATCGTTTATTATACGCCATAGACTGCCTCATTAAAAACATTATCAAGAAAAACCCAATGGGATAAAAACTTGATGAAGGGAAAAAGAGTGCAGTGCGCATAATAATCCTCTTCAAATTAATGTATCTCTTTTAAGCATCAAAGACCGATCTTCCAAACCAGTTGCTCAAAAACTTTTGTTGGAAAAGATTTTGTGAATAAATTTGCCAAATTTTAACTTGATCGAATTTGACAGACATCAAAAACTCCATCTTTTTGTAGATCATATGTAAAGAAAACTAGTTATAAGTCCCGTGCATGCTCGGGGTTTACACATAAATCAAATTTATTTTAAAATTTTAGTTTACTATATCGACATATAAGAATTTACCCTTGAAAATTGAGATATAAGTACATGATAAGGATTTATTTGATACGCCTTTAAGGGGTCATTTAAGCCATAAATCGTAAATATATGGTCAAATATTACCTCAAATCGTTTCTTTTCTCATTTTAGGTACATGGGACGTGAATTCTGAAAAATGGAGCATTTTGGACGTTTTTGGAGTCAAAAGTGAAGAAAACGACAAAATCAAGAAACAAGTATGGGAAATACACCTGACGACGTCACACATTAAAAGGTAACGCCGTCACTTGAAGATTCAAGGGGTGGAAAATATTGGAAGTGACGCGCCAGAAAACTTTTGGTGGAATTACATGTGACAACGTCAAGTGTTTTTGGGAGTAGGACGTCTGGTATAAAGTTAACAGGAGACGGCCCAGAAGGTTTTATACGTGACGACGTCAGAAGATATTCTTGCACAAGACGAAACCCTAATGACGGCGAGTTGGCGGCGTCAGGACTCATAACCTGATGCCGTCACCTTTGTATATCTATGTATAATTTTGGATTTTTCATTCATTAAGTGTGCGACTTTTGAGATAAACCCTAGTACGACTTTTACAGCTTTTTTAGGGNGATATCCGGAAAAACATTTTTAAAAAACTTTACGGAGTATATTTTAACTTCATCAACGCTCATTAAGTGCTACTAAACTCGCACATTTTGTACAACATGATATCAATAGTTAAAGTTAAACAACAACAACAACAACAACAACAACAACAACAACAACAACAACAACAACAACAACAACATCAACCTCAACATCAATGTTAGCTAAACAAAGTTAAATCTTTCACCAATAAAATTTTGTACAAAATATTAATAGATATTAATACATAATGACAAACTCATGCATATTTATTAGTTGTACTTATATCACAATTTTCACGGGTAAATTCTTATAAGTCCATATAGTAAACTAAAATTTTAAAATAAATTTGATTTATGTGTAAACCCCGTGCGTACACGAGACTTATAACTAGTTTTTCAGAAACAAATTATATATTGCGTACAAATGATTTATGGTTAATAGGAAATTTTGGGTGGCAAATAAGTGACCGAACTTGTGTATTCTTATCCACTTTAGTTGATTCCTCATGCCTATTCCACTATTGAGGTGAGATCAATATATAACTTATATTTGTCATATAATCAATAAACTAATTATAGTCATCCACTTTTATCTAAATTAATAAAAAAACCATTTTTTTTACAACATATCTTGCAAACGGTAAATTTTCAAGCTACAAAAAATAATCGCGACGAGAATTAAATTATCTTTCTATAAATATGCATTGTTATATACTTTCGACGATTTTTTTTTTAAATTTTCGCCCAAAAAAATCACATTTGATTTGATTTTTACAAATCACATATGATTTTTACGAATCACATGTAATTTGTAAAAATCACATGTGATTCGTAAAAATCACGTATGTTTTTTACGAATCACATGTGATTTGTAAAAATCACATGTTTGATTTTTATGAATCACATGTGATTTTTCTGGGCGATTTTTTTTTTTCTTAAAAAAAATTCGTCGAAAGTATATAACAATGCATATCTATAGAAAGATAATTTAATTCTCGTCGCGATGGTATGATTTTTTTTTTCACGTAACGATTAACGGTTTGCGAGATATTTAATTTTTTTGAAAAAGGTGAGTTTATTTTTTTTATTTTGATAAAAAAAATTAATGGCTAGGATTGGTTCATTGGTTCTATGACAAATATGAGTTATATATTGAACTTTTGACTTCCACTATTTAGGCGTTAGAATAGTTACCTAATGTTTTATAAGTAGTAATAATGTTTTAGTGTTTTAAGTATATAGATATAACTTTCTAAAGGATTGTCAATCATACACCTTTAGACTATGTTTATTAATAAGGTTGTCAACACAACCCATTAAAAATACATATAAAATAATGATTTTTTAATCTTCTCATCCGATCTTTCCTTCCAATCTAAATCATATGGCAACCTAAGTTGCCAACCCACAATCTGCCACATGTCAATGTTTTAAGGGCTATCTGTTTTATTTATTTATTTATTTTTATTTTTTATTTTTTTTCTTTTTGTTTTTAATACTTCATTGGTTATATAAATTGGTTAGGTTAAGTTGTTGATAAATAATAAAAAGATATAGATTGGTTGTATGTATTAGTTGTGTAGGCGGAGGAAAGTGAAAATAATATTTTAATAAGAGATTGGGTTGTGATAGATTGTTAATCAAAATAGTCTTAAAGATCAAAACACCACCATTCAATCTATACGACAAAAGAGCGTAGATTATAAGTACTAGTTCTTAACTAAAAACATATATTAAAAATAATTATAAATAGAGGGGTAATATTGACTTTTCACGTGACTCACCTTACAATTCATCATACATTCAAGTAACCTGCAAAACTTCCGGTTATAATCACAATTACAATCATATGTAATCTTAATATAATCATTAGCATGGTACCCGTGCAATGCTGCGGTTATGGCCAAAAAAAAAAAAAAAAAAAAAAAA